>JAAXNX010000222.1:0-38125 GCA_036491905.1 Folsomia manolachei
TCGTTAAAAAATTTAACTAAAAATTAAAAACTAATTATTTTTTCTTGTCAACTTCCAAAATATTTTAGACTCGTTCCCACAAAAATTCAAAGTTGGACTGAGACAAAACATGAACCGAGCCGAGCGCAACCCAAAAAAACAAGAGTGGAAAGAATGGAAGTAAACAAAGAATTTGTGGTCTAAATTTTTAATAAATTTTTAATTAGCTCCGAAATATTTAAGGTATTTTATATCCAGTTATCTAAAAAGATAACTTTGTATCTTGTCTACTGACACTCAAGATGCCTCGAAACATTTGCTCAGCACTGTTCAACAGGGAGGTAAGTAAATTATAAGTTTTTTACATTTTTGCTCATTGTAATGGCTTCTCTGTAATTAAGCATTGTTTCAATTATTAATCAATTATTAAAGATACATGGATCAATGCAACTAAACACCAAACTGCCTCCGGAGCTCCAGCTCCAGCTCCCACCCCCTGCAAAACGACGACGTTATCAATCCCATCAAAACCGTGTTGACAACAAGGATAAACCTATTTGCAATAATTTGCTCAATATTCGTATCCGTATTGATGAAGTGATTCCAAAGGAGGCCTTAGAGTCGGGGTAGGGCACACTTAATTACTTTCAAGTGCTTGAAACATGTTAATTATGGTAATCTTTTTAGGCATGTTGTGATGGGATTTTCCCATTGTTGTCGCTACATTCTAACGTACACCATCCGTCCAGCCCCACCACATCATATTCCGCGCATGCAACAATTTCAGAATGAAAATCGTCCCTTAGCAGATTTTGATGTGGATGCGTTGTATACATATAAGATTTATTTCTGGCTATTTAGTCCTTCCCGTATTGCCAAAAAGTATTCGAGTACTATGCTTTTTGATCGAAATGGGATTTCCGATTCCAATCTAGTTATTCAAATTTGTCAGTGGAAATATGAAAGCTTTGCAAATGACAAGTTTTTAGTGGTAGTGGGAAGAAGGTATATAAATTATCTGGTTCTCATTAATTTCTCACTAAACTAATTCGTTTGTGTTACTTTTCTAGCTCAAATACAGAGGAATATCCACGCTGCTACTTAACACTAACTCAGTTACCACATTATTCCAACCTTGCAATAACTGTGGCACTAAGTTATGAATTAGTTTCTCCTTATCCAAAATTCGACCCAGAGGTTTCTTTGTATCTAACGGACTCTGATACTCCCACAGTTTTACTGAATACTGGAAATTTATTGCATCAGATTCAATTCAAAGTTCAGTTTAATCAAAATTCCCAGCTTAATCCAAGCCAGCTCAAGCAAAACAAGTCCAATGTACTGAAAACGGATTTGAACGCTGATTCCAATCACCCTGAATTGAACTACTTTTATAAAAATTTAATACCAACTTGTGATATTAAAGAGAGAAGATTCTTTAAGAGGACGAAGCCAACACAGACTACGGAAGCCCTGTCTGCAGTACTTCTACCACCGACTAAAGAGAAGCCTGACATTTATGATTTATTGAACGAAGATGATGGCAAAGTAGACAAAAACTACAAGTTATACCGCACCAGGTCAATTTTTTTTTACACTTTTTGCAGTTAAATATTACTAAAGTTTATTTCCTAACGAATATAATAATTATCATAGGCAACTGGCTGATAAGACGTATGATGCCGCCTTCAAGGAAGAAATTTGCAAATATGATCAGTATATTTTACGACCTTTACGCAACTCTAATCTACGCCCTCAAAATCGATCAAATGCTTCCAAGCAGCACACTTCAAAAACCATGTTCATCAAGAGGTGTACGGCACGAGGTTCGTAACTTCTTTTTAAAATTTCTAATTTTCTGAATTATATTTAATGACTACCTTATTATTACAGTAACCCGATCCTATGTGCTTTTGAACGAAGACAGTGTCTCAACAACCACCGAAATTGAGGATAATGATTACAATTTTAACGAATATCCTGTTGCATTACCTGCGAACGTGTATACCGCTCAGACACAACTGTCAATGATTCCAAATTACAAGGCTGTTGACAAAAAAGTCCTCATTACCCAGACTAGCTTGGACTTTGAAATGATGTCCAACGAGATTGCAAATGTTATTTGCAACAAAGAAGGAATGCAGTAAGTTGAATAACAACATGCCAAATAATTTATGTATTTAAAATAGTGTTTAATTATTCGCTAATCCACCTTTCCAGGTTTACTTTTTTGATTGATTTCGATGCTGTCGTCATCCAAGTAGTTGATCTCAAAATTATGTAAATCATGTTAAATAATGTACAATTCAACATGATTGTCCTTTTTATGCAGACTCATCCAATAGATTCAACAATAATGGTCTTAGTTATTCTGCTCATTCAAGCAACCTTTCCTAAAGATGATAACGCCCGATTAAGTTACGAGACTAATTATATCCTACAATGGAATCCTTCAGCCCAGGTGATTATTCCGAAACTTCTATGTATTTTAAAATCAATTTTTGATTCATGTCATATTAAAAAAAGTACCTTATTAATTTTTCCAGTCCTCCAAAGTCTTATTCAAAGGACGTCTCAAACAATTCAATAATAAATTTGATCAAGTCTGGAATCCCACAGAAGCATTAACCCCTCTCCTAAAAGCTACTCGCCTCTACATGCAAGGAAATCCTCATCTGCACAATAACCAAATGGTTTATGATTGTAAGAATTTCAATTCTTAGTCACTTATCTAATTCTAATAATTATTAACATCTTCATATTTTCCTTCTAGGGATATCTGCCGACGAGATAACAGATAACCTGGGCATCATAACGCTCTACCGGGAGAAAATGCTTCATGCTTCACCCTCCACGGAAGATTTCGATGATGACGATGCCATTTCCTTGTTCAGTGATGATTAACTATAGTTTAGTTTCGTTGTACAGATTATTGGTCAATTAGTAACTGACCCATGTTTAGTTGTGTGATAAAGAATTCCGAAAAAACTTAGAAATAAAAAGAGAAATTCAGAAATCAGAAAAGAAAGTTGGAGAAAGTCCACCGATGAGAAACTGTCCCATAGCCCCGCCACCAAGATCAGTGTTACCACCAAAATTGATTTATGTAAAAATATCAGACTCCCTGCAATCCCCTCAGTTTTGTCCTTATCGCGACTCCTTATCCATCCTGGAACCTTATCCCACCCAAAATTGCCACCTCCGCTAATCTACCTTATCCACAATTATACTTATCAAAGTTCAAGGTCACTCACAATTCCAATACTTCAGCAACTCCGGGCTTCTGTTCCAATAATTGAACTTCAACCCTAGTTTTTGTCCAGCAAAATAAAAATAAAATGACAGAAGCAACCGATGTCGAAAATGATGTCGAATTTCACAAGGAGCCAATAAAATGGGACAACTTTTCTGGGGAGGAGGACGACGAGGGTGAGGGGGAGGGTGAGGAAAATGCAATTAATTGGAAACAACAGCCACCATTCTTCTTTCAAAGACTGGACTCGGAAGAGGTTGGTTAGCGTTTTGCAGTAATTATCAAGGCTTTGATAAGGATGGGGTTAATTTGTTGTTTAATATTTCAGGTGGTGTACAAACGCAAGAAAAAGAAATGCAAATTTGTTGGAGATTACGTAATGGGAGAGCTTTTAGGAGAGGGATCCTACGGGAAGGTAGAGTTATCAACTTTATTTAATTTAATGACAAGTGCGTTATTAAGGCAGAACGCATAATAAACTTTGTCGACGCTTCCAGGTCAAGGAGGTGATACATAGCAAGACTTTACAGAGAAGGTAACAGAAATTCGCAAGATTTGACATTGAATTACTGTGCAAAAAGCCAGCAATCCTGATTTGGCGTGGCCTTCTGTTTTAAAATACTAGAAAGGATGATACTTGGGTATTAATTACGTGTTTTAATTGACTTTTAGGGCTGTAAAAATCCTTAAAAAACGTAAATTACGACGTATTCCAAACGGGGAGGAAAATGTGAAACTGGAGATCAAGCTGATGAAACCCCTGTGCCATCCGAATGTGATAAAATTGATTGATATGATTTATAATGATGAGAAACAGAAAATGTACATTGTTCTGGAGTATAGAGATCAAGCTGATGAAACCCCTGTGCCATCCGAATGTGATAAAATTGATTGATATGATTTATAATGATGAGAAACAGAAAATGTACATTGTTCTGGAGTACTGTTTGGCTGGATTACAAGATTTGCTGCTGTGTGCCAAAGATTTCCTATTCCCTGTATGGCAGGCTCATAGGTGAATTGATTGAATTACAATGGTTATTGATTTATTCTGTGTAAATATTAATTAATCGATGGTAATGTGTTTTTTTCTAGATACTTTACACAATTGATAGCTGGTAAGTTACCGTCAACAGAGTTTATGTGCATCTAGATAAAGAAATGGACAACATTTGCAATGTAACTTTATTTAGGCCTAGAATACCTCCACAGCAAAGGAATTATTCACAAGGATATTAAGCCTGGGAATTTGCTACTTACGCTTGCGGAAACTATTAAAATAACAGATTTTGGAGTTGCAGAGGTAAGATAAAGCTTTCCTCTTTTGCATTACACTTTGATAAGCACTTGTCGGATAACAATTTTTGTACTCTTATTCCGCAGGCACTGGATCCTTTTAGTCCGGATGATACGTGTCATACGAGTCAAGGATCACCTGTGTTCCAACCTCCTGAAGTAGCAAATGGCGAATCTTTTTCCGGTTCAAAACTTGATGTCTGGTCTTCTGGAGTTACATTGTGCGTATACCCTTCTATATTCACTATATTTTAAATAGATTGTTAGCAGCTAGACATCAGAAGTTTGGGGCTAATTCATTTTGTGGCTAATTGCAGATTTAATATGACCACCGGCAAATACCCGTTTGATGGAGGTAAGAATTACATAAATATTGTATGGGTCATTCTTCTTAGCATCGCTTTGTCTTTTTCAGATACTGTTTTCCTTTTGTTTGAAAACATTGCCAAAGGCGAATTTGTGATACCGGATAATGTCGATTCTCAGCTTTCAAGCCTACTCAAAGGAATGCTTCAGGTCGATCAAAATCTCAGATTTTCCATTCAAAACATCAAAGAGCATCCGTACGTCACGAGAAAATAAATACTTCGCGGCGGTATTTCATGGTCAATTACTAATTTCATAATGTTGTCATTATAGCTGGTTCAAAAAACCACCACCGCAGCTAACTTCCAAACGATGCACCGGACCATGTTATCCATTTCCCGATGACATGGTTCAACTTCCACCTGAACGTAGAAAGCTTTCAGTTTTACCTTATATAATCAACCAATATACTCTTGATTCAGACGATGAGGACGAAAACTATGAAGGTGGACTGGAAAACTATTTTATCGATGAGGATGGGTCTGGCTGTTATAATTACAACGAATCCTCCTACGGGTACGACGGGAACAATGGTTACGATGTAGTGGTAGGGACAGATATCGGAGGTGAGGACGTAGGAAGCATACATCGAGGTAATTGCCTATAATCCTATGGACTAATTAACTCGGCTCAATTACTCTTTCTTCTCCATCATATTAGTTACTATTTATACTCTATCCTCTCCAGCTTAATTAAAAACATACCTAATTCTCTCTTCCAGTCCAACCACACCTTCCACCAAATGATGCACTGAGCCAACTACCTTCAAATAACAACAAGCAACTAGTAGTACAACATGATCAACATACCCAACGACAAAGCTGGATTAGAAGATCCCTTCGCAAATTTCCAAATAATAGTTTCTGCCGACAAAGTTAACTTTTTATAGTGCTTTGAACTGTACGTACCAATACCAAACCCAACCAACTCACTCGATCGCCCTTATTTATTTACGACTTCTTCGTTTTTATTTACAATAAAAGATTTTAATGATGATTGCTCAATCCGTAGCTTTCTCGCCAGAACAAATACTTTTACTCGGGCATAAAATGACGTCAATTTACAAACATTTGAGTTGTTTTGATTATTTCTTAACTGTCTAAACCAGCTCGGTTTGAGCCAAGAAATGATGTAAGAAAGTCATCTTTGAAAGATGACTTTCTAATAATAATATCCAATCCCGGTTTCCAATATGTGGCAATTAAAGTGAAGTGAAAGCAGCAAACTTTCACCAACTCTGGCCTTGCCAGTATTACCTGGTTCCTATCCTGAAAAGCCATACCCAGAGTAAATTGTCTCATTATCTCCATCTCTTTCTCCTCCACTTTCTCTTCCATTTTCCTCCAGCAATCCTTCTTGATTGACTATTGACTCCAGTCAAAGTCAGACCTTCTCCCTGAACCATTTTGCATGATGGACTTTTGTTTCAGGAAAAGATGACTTGAAAATGAAATTCGGACCTGTATCCAACTTACTTAGGTTGCTTTCACCATTTTACTGTAACAGTTGCCCACGCATTCGTACCGTGTCTTGAAATTGAAGCTTTATGTAAAAAATATAATGATTCCATCTACAAAAGATAGCTTTCCCTAAAAACTTTTAAGGGTGAAAAGGCGATCAAGCATGAATCCATTGCTCAATTTTTTTTTACTCTCAACTTTCTCCGTCCAACAACTTTCAAATAATCAAATTATTCACTCACTTTCTCTCTCCGTACCTTACACATAGTTTGACAATATGGAAAATTTAGATCAAAACATGAAAAGGGAAATCATGTCAGCCTGACATGACATTTCACCCTTTGAACTTCAACTTGGATTGGACTGTCATCATCATCACGGATCTTACAAGTTGGGATGCAAAACTCAAAAGCTTTTCCATTTTGTCGTGTTTTGTCACTGGTGGATCTTACATCAATTTCATTCCGGGTCTCATTCCGCCAGGACTTTCTCCAGGTCGAGGTCGAGGTCGCCAAGTAAAAATATCGATAAAAATATTGCTCTGCTTTCTCCAGACAACATGTCATCTTCCGACTATTTGCAAATCCCATACAATTTTCATAGCCACACCCACCTCATTTCCTCTTCTTCCACGAGATCATTAATACAAATCAGTCGAGTTCCGATTAGTGGGAGTGAGTCTAATAGTCCGACGCAAATCTTTTCATCGATCATCATCTTTTTATCATCGAAGACGATCCACCTCTGCGCCAAGTAACGCTACCGTTTCCTTCATCAAAGGTTTCAGCAATAGTTCCAGCAGCAGCAGTAGCAATTACAGGATCACATGTGAAAATCCAGAGGGAGAAAGGTAAGAAAATTCAAATATTTTTCAAAACAGCATAACTCATCTATTTATGAGTACCATCGGCAATCATACTTGGAATTGCGATACACATTTATGAGGAAGTTCTAGGTAGAAATGATGTGTATGCAACTGTCTGTAGGCGGAATTGGTTAGGTTCGTGATATCCTATCATAAAACCAATTTAAGTATTAAAATCCAGCTTCCAAGTAGACATGCCATAACTTATATTGATAATGCAGGCAATGCAGTAAACCATGTAGTCATACATATGTAGCTAACTCCAGAATTTCTTGCGTTTTGCACGCCGGATACATTCAACCAAACCCATTTCGGTAATTATACATTAGGATGAAGTTTGGATTCTCGTGTTATTCTGCCATGCTGTCTGATTGAACTATTTCGGTTGGATGGGTTCGGAGAAAATTAATGCAACTTTCCTAAAATGCGGAAGAATTCCATCCGCCTTTTCTTTTTGGCTGATTAAGGGAGATTGGAAAGGAGGAGAGAAAGCCAACTTGGCTAATAATCTAACGTACTGCATTAGAATATGTGCAAAGCTTAGAAAAGTGGTTGGATTGGATGGAGGAGAATTGGTTGAAGTGAGAAATCAAAAATCTTTAAAACTTTGCAAACTTTGGAACAAAAGAAGCTAAAATCCACCAAAATCCTGTAAACACTTCACCTCTTTTCAGCTAATTCTTTGTTAGTCGTACTGTACTAATATGTCTATTATTTTTGTTTAGCATCGCCTAAAGTCTAAAGCGTAATATTCTAAGCTCACATCAGTATTTTAATGCTTAGAAATGTGCAAGAATTCGCAGTTAGACATGGATTTTCACACAAATTGCATAGAAAACAGCTTCCATGCGGTTTATATGCAGAGTTTATTGTGGTTCAAGTGGATTTATGTAAGCATCTCTTGTCTCTTTTTACTATACATCAGAGATCCACTTCACTTTAGCAAAATGATATTTGAAACTTGGAGATTTTTCCTTTTACACACTTCCCACAAAGTGTATTTGTGTGGTAAGCTAGTAGTAATTGGGAAATATGATGAGATGATTCCGTGCAGGATGTCGTTGCAAATTTGCGTCAGGAGCATACACCCTTTTTAACAAGAGAGCAAAGTCAGATATTGCAACGAAGTAATGAATCTTGCACCACAAAATTCTGCAATTTATATCTCACAGAATTCCATCAAATTCTAAGGTTTAGCATGAAGTGTAGCCGTTTGGTTTAGTGGGATTGTGAGATGCTTAAGAGGACATAAGGCGGAGGAAGTTTCTGAATATTTTGTTCGTGCCTTTGCCCAAGTTAAATTACTTTTCAAATTCTTTTCATCTTTTTTCACAGAGTTATTGAATGGAAATTATTTTGAATAACTTTTTACAAAAAAATTACTTGGTTAGCTATGTTACTTGTTAGTTTGCTTTTTCTAGGTTCATTAGAAATACAAAACAAGTGTAGATTGTTATGATCTATTTGTTTGACGTGTAGTTTCTTTTTTAATGAACCTTACGTTTTCGCCAATTTAAAAAATTCCATGCCTCAGACAAATTCTCATCTAAACATTAATGCCGAACCATATAAATATGCGCCTTGCATGTAGAAAGGTCGTCTAGTCATCCAACAATTGATTTTAGCATAGAAATACACACATGACATTTATTCCTTTCTCGTTACATAGCTTAGTCTAAAGGTTGTATGTATCTGCACATTGTGGAATCCGTTCAAATAAAACTTCCACTTCAAGTTCAATACAAATACTTGACTTTCAATTCAATTCACATTTTTGGGATAGCATGCATTATCCGACATGATAAATAAAAATTCCTCTCGGCCTCCATTCCCTTACACTTCTATACCCTGTATTCAATCAAACTTGGAATAAATACTTATCAAAGTAGATACAAATATTTATTCAGTCCAATATCAATATGTTTAAACAACATAGTGCACTGCACTTTGGTAAAGCATAGCCCAGTAAATCACAGCCCGATCTCTGATCGAGTTGGGCTGCACCGATCTCTATCTCTTTTCGACAGGACAACAGAATTCAATAAGGTAGAAGAAAATCATGCATGATAAGCAGGCTCGAAAATTGATTTCACTCTTGGAGGAACGGACTTGAAAAAAGAAAGGGCAGGAAATTGGAAAGGCAAAAAGAGAAAGGTGCGGAAAAGAGACCAGCCCAGGAATATCCAGAATATTAAGACTGTCGGATCTAAACTAGATAGTAAACTGACAGCCATCGTTCCTACCCCAGAGTAATATTTAAGTACCTACGATACACAATAGAATGTCTTAAAAAACAAGGATTCTTTCAAACATCTCAGCGATTCAGTCGAAGCGATTCAATCGCAGCAATTGTATCGCTGGTGCTGAATTTCCCACAAGTTTGAGCTGTCTCTTTAAGTCGCCATTTAGTCATGGATGGATGGAGTGTTGAAAAAATAAAGACAAACTACAAATAAAATGCGACAAGTGAAACTAGTTGGAGAAAGTAAGTGATCTCTGTGAACTGTGGGATGTGTGTTGTGAATCCATGCAGGAAAACGGAGTAAATCAGAATTTAAGTGAGAAGAGACAGTCAAGAGGAGAGTGGAGAATTGGACTCTCCTCTTTCCATTTACTTTCACTTTGTTGCTTTCCTTGATTTGGCTGACTTGATTCTGGAATTGAACTCTTTTGTCCAGCTCGGTGCAGGTGGAGGTAATTTTCTCCAAAATTGGGTGGAAATTGACCATTTCTTTCAAGTAGTGTAGTGACAGGAGTTGCCTGATTCTTGGTTTGGTGAGGATAGTAAATGGGGTTCAATTTAGATTTCGCTGCAGACTTGAGGTTGGCTTGACTGATTTATCTTTGCTACTCTGTGCTTACACTTTTCTTTCCCCTATGTCGCAATTATGTCAACGTCCACATAAAGAAAGGTTTTTACCACAAAACAATGTCTTTTAACAATCTAATTTTCATCTTTGTCACCCTCAACCATCCCCACATGAGACGGTTTCATTTAGAAAAGTAAAAACAAAGGACAACCTCATTTTTTCACCTGAAATGAAGTAAGTTTTAACGAAAAACAAACAAACATCATGTCAAAAACATGATCTTACTCCGGGCAAAGTTTTTGTGCAGCAGGAGGTATTTAATATGTCCATGTTTCTCAGCATGTTCATAAAGGAAAGAACCGGAACTCAAATTTTGTTAAATAAGATTTATGCAAAAAGTAATGTCGGGCAGAAGGAAAAACACAACAGAAGAAATGAACATCATTGTTTTGAGTCCTAAGACACGCTACAGAAGATTCCTTTGAATCCTGGCTCTTATCCATACCCTGCCAACCAAACCATCCATCTTCCTCTTTTTGCATGCCATTGTTCGCCAATGCTCTATCTCACCTTACCTCAATTTCACTCACCTGGAAAAGCATCATCCCTCTTCGATTGTATTGTGTCGAAATCATTTACTCCGTTCTGTTGTTGAAGGTTGGTTGGTAGACCTACATATTTTATTCTGCATATGCCAGAACTCTCACCCAGTCGCAGACTTTCTCTCTAAAATGCACACAATTTATCTTTTCTCATCATGCAAAAAGCCTTTTTGCCACGACTGTAGTATTCTACTGTAGTATTCTACTGGTTGTGTTGTGGTAACAAAAAAACGGGGTGAAAGTAGCAGCAGGCAGTGACGGACATGAACTGAGTTTGTTTCTCATGCTTCTTTCCATGCATTCCATTCCCTGTACCGTGGTCTTCTTCTGCCCTGTGAGAAAACAAACTAACTTGCCTTAGTTTAGCTTAGCTGGCCATGTGTCGTGCTGGTGATGTTTGCCTTTCTCTCAGTGAGTCAGTTCAGTTGCAGAGTTGAAGTTGAGTGAGTGACTGATCGCTTCGGATCGGAGGTATAAACTAAACCAACGAAACAAGTACTTGTGCCTCGTGCCAGTCAGTCAAAGCCACATACTGAGTTGCATAAGTGAGAGCGAGGCATTAAAACACTTTTAGAAGGAAAAGGAAAGAAGGGATAAATTCATTTTGCAGTGGAGAGACAAGAACTAATGTAAGGCTTAAATCACAAAACAAGAACTCATTCCCCATGCAGAACTCCCATTAGGTTGGAGTACACAATTTCTTGTTATTGCGTACCTTGCACCTTATATAAGCCGAGGGTGTAGAATGTATTTAGCCCATCAAATCAAGTCGGGTATAACCTTGTGGCAGTTTAGTTGGTAAGGGCTTAGTTAACTGAATTTGGCATCCTTATTGCTTAGTAAATCCTTTCTCGACTGGATAGGGATCAGTTTGAGCATCTTTTGCATTTATTTTGTATAACATGTGCTTTCCTCATTGGTTGGGTTGAAAGATAGATACCCAACAGACGGGTTTCTATTCAAAATACAGTGCAAGGACAGATAGGGAGTAGTAGGTAAACCGGTGGGCAATTTAGTTATGCGAAACTGAAATTTGTAAACAATTAATAGTTCAAATTGCGATTTGTTGTGTTTCAAAACGATCAGTTTTAAAGGCACATTTTTAACTTCGCTGTATATTCGTTATATGTAAACTTAAAGTAAAGATTTGCCAATTCTTTAGTCAACTTCTGTTAGTTTGTAACCATTGTGCGAATTGTATATTCGCACATCTCAACCCCTTTTGGTCGTTAGGCGGACGGACAGACATACAAACTCTGCATTCCATAAAACACACAAGTTTAGATACTGCACTTAATATGAGTATCTCGAAAGACAGATGGAAAACCAACCACCTTTCACTTTCAGTTGTCTGGTAGTCAAACTAGTTAGTTACACACACAGTAAGGAGTAGTGTCAATTTCTCCTATACGTAATAACGAACAGTGGTCTGTGGTAGGTGGCTATTATTTCGTGAAGAGTTTACTTTGTCTATATTGAAATTTCGACACATTTCATGCAAACTGAAATCAAACCCAAGGCTAGATCTGAAATACTCCTATTCCCTCCTAAAGTAGGAGATATTTGCTCTAAAATTTTAAAGTGAATCAAATCTTCAAGAATCTACCCTATTCATCATCTCTTATTAAACTCTCTTTGTCCATTTTATGCATCAACGCTTCTCAACTTTCTCTTTTCAACAAAACTTGCTGTGTTACTTAAAATCTTTAAGCTCTCCTCCAAAACTTTATGACTATTCAAACAAGCCAATTTACCAAACTATATAAGTAGGCAGGCAGGTAGGTACATTAGTCTCCCTTCAACTCCAGGAAAGATAATATGATTGAATTTCAAAGCAGGCAAGTAACTAAAACACAACTATATTTAAGTTAAACAAAAAATCCAATTAATTTCACCCTTTCTCCATTAAACAATGCCTGAACAAAACTTTAAATAAGTAAGTGAGCGTGCATAAGCAACTCATCACGCCAGGAGTAGCTTTTCTTTAAACATGCACGATTAATTGCTTTAACAAATTACTGTCTTATCAAACAAAAGAGAAATCCAACACCTTATTCTTTCTTTTACATAAACAGCTCCCGGCATTAGGTGTGTTTCATGGCTATCATCCATCTAAATCTGAAGAGTGGATAGTTAGTTAGTCCGTTGATTCCTTTGGTGAAAGCAGTTAACAACCACGTCCAGCCATGAAAACAAAGAGAAAGCACAAAGGAAACTTTATTAAATAGAGGAAGAATCCCAAACTTTCTCCACATTGACAAACACCAAGCTGAGAGAAGAAGGCTCTGTTTTTTACTCTCTGGGGAAAAATCGTCTAACACACGTGTTTGTTTCCACCTTTCTCCTCGCATTCACGCTGCACAACGCACCGAATTCGGTCACGACAACCTTTCCGCCGTTAACACTATCCGCGTCACCTCTTCTCATTTAGCACTTACCTGCTATCTTTGTCAATTTAAGTAATTTTATTTCGGTTGCAACACTATTGTAGCAACTTTTTTCGCCTGGAATGGTCCAATCTAAACTAAGACAATCTTTCAAAAACATATCATCTCGTTTCATTTCAAAAGTTTTGTAGTTTACTTTCTCTTCTCTCTTGAAATCATGTTAACCCAGGCCTAAAAATAATTTGGACAACGATACAATAATAAATTTGTGTCACTAACAAGTAAAAAGTTGACAAAGGGGCGGTGAAAGTGAGTGCATGGAGAAAGTTTTTTTCCTTCCCTCTGAATCTGATATACACATTTGTCCATACATATTATTACATTTTCTTCCTCCATAGTATTCATTTCTGCCTAAGTAGGCTCTGAATTGAATGTTCAGATCAATAATAGGTTTCTGAACTAAACTCAGGAGTGAGTGCATTAGACCTATAAAGACTCCTTAATGGTAGATCTGGTTGGATTTTCACATTCGACGCATTGGGTTGGATTTGGACCTTTACTGTGAATCCAATAGTTCATAATAATAATCATCATCATCCCTTTCTTGGCTGACTCACTCTTCCCTCCCGTTCTTCATTTCCTTTTCATAGCCAATAGTTCCTATTTTAGTACACTGTTGGCTATCTGACTGGTATGGCCAAGTACAAGAAGTGTGGTCGTGGTGAAAGTAGTGGAACGTGAGTAAAGAAAGGAGGGCGAAGGGGAACAACTGTGTTCATGAGTGGTGGAATTGGAGAAAATGAATGTGTATATAAGGCACATTTTATTAGGGCAATCCAATTAGTCCACTTTCTCTTCCATCAAGAGACAAGACTTAAGAGTCATACATACCAAAAACCAAACCAAGTCAGCCAACTAAATACTCAGTCACAGTTTGGAAAACAAAACGGAACCAAGTTGAAAAATCTCAGGTCAACTTAACAAGATTACACAATTCAATGGAGAGATAAAAGGGATTATCTACTTTTTCCATCATCGATCCCACCCCGGACTACTTTCTAGTTTTAGATACTTACAAAATCCCATGAAAAAGAAAGTGCGACGGATAATCACTTTAGTCACTTCCATAAAATAAAATTGTAAACAACAGACAATGGAAGAGGAAGACGACAAAGTGTCGGAAAAGTTGAAACCAACGGATGTCGAATTTTTTAAGAGAGTTTTACTCGGAGAAAGTACAACTGAGAAATTTAGAAGAACTTTCTCCTGTGAGCAGAGCAGTGGACCACCGGGTCAATGGAACAACAGGGTAATTTCACTTAGTAAATAAGTTATAATCTCATTTCAAAGGAGGAATTTTGCTTTATTTTATTATATCCCTTGTAATTTATTAATGAAGACGATGAAGCTGCCAAGAAAACGCACAAGTGCCCCTCAAGTCGGGAGACAGAACACGGTCAAAAACATCGTTATTTTAAGATCCCGAAGAAGCTGGCCAGTAGCACCGCCAAGGGTTAGAAGGTTCGTGGAATTGAATGCTTTTTCCTCCTTACTTTCTTTGCCAAAGAATCTTTGCTGTTTTATGAGTTCCTGTTTTATATAAGCTAAGAAAAAAGGTAGCACCTCCAGGCCGTATTGTTATTATGACAAAAGGTAGCCATAATAGAAAGCTCAGTGGGTATTAGTGTATGCTTTATTGGATTTGTGGTTCATGAATTCCTTTGAACCTCTCAGAAATATTAGGAGTAATAAGAAATAAGTGGGTCAGTCTCAAACATGCGACAGGTGTTCAATCTTATTCAAAATCCCAGCGCCCCTGGGTCTCAATTAAGCTTCAAAGGTGACCATGCATTCAAACCTTTGGTCTTTGTGCAGCCATGAAAGATATTAGGTAGCAAAGCAATGGACCGTAAAAATCAAAGGCAAATTAGTTATTACCCTTCCTACTGGAAACAGGTCAACAACAAAATTAGAGAAAAGATTATATTTAGATTGATGGGTCCAGGAATCCTGGCAAGATCAAATATCCAATCTGCCGACTGGATGTCGATGTTTGTATTATAATCTCATCTCAAGCACATCCCAACTGGTTTGCAGAGAGATACGACTTAACCTGCGGGCTTTCTCCTATCACAATAAACCCGACCAGTTTTTGCCGCACCAAACCTTTGACAACCAGCCAAATAAGTGGTAGTCGGACAAAAACATGACAAAACACAATATTACAAAAATACACTGGACTAAGCCTACAAAACCGTGGCATAGCATACCATATGCGACACCAAATAAAATGTTGTACACCAAGAATTACACAAAGTATTGATTCCGTTGAGCTAAAAAGAGAAACTGAGATCGTACAGACTTCTGTACGTGGGCAACTCCAGAAAAAAATCTGGAACGGGTAGAGAACTCCAGCTCATGGGGAAAGTCAACTTTCACTTACCCACAGAATTACACAGATGGCAGAGAAATGTTGGGAATCCATTCGGTTTTTTTGTCCTTTCCTCTTTCTCCAAGCTTTCTCTTGTTTTACATGCTCCACTTCAGTTCAGAGGCTCAGCCTCTGAGGCTGGGAATACTTGAACGGTTCAAGTTGAACCTATCCTCGTATTCCACTCGACTATGCAAGCATAAGCCAGGATGGGAAAGAAAGTCGACTAATGTAAGTATAGGGTGGTGTATGTAATTTATTCCATCAAGTATTGTAACCGTACTTACATACATTTCAATGTAATGCCCGACCAACCCCGTCCATCCTCACCTAGGACAGGCATTAGATCCCAAATGTATTACTGACTTTTTTAGCCTCAGGTTTCTAACCCAGTTACTTTGGTTTTGGTTGTTACATATGCAATGATATAAAAGTACAACACACTGGAGATGGATGGATGATGCTTAGCGCAATGGATCGATTTCTTCTTCAACTTACACTTATTTTACCTTTTATATTCCAGCTATTTCCCTTCCACTAGAGCTATTCTAATTCTATTTGCTTTTACTCTCTCTCTCTCTTCTTTTCTCCGTCGTCCATATCCTTGCGAAACCAGTCAACCATCCAATCTACCATTACCACGAACCTCCTGGTCCCAATCTAACTACCTGTTAGGCGGATGGATGGGTGGATGGACAGGTAGAAGAATGAGAAGGTCGTCCACGGACGGATTGTAGGAAAAATCCAAAGTATTGTAACCGTACTTACATACATTTCAATGTAATGCCCGACCAACCCCGTCCATCCTCACCTAGGACAGGCATTAGATCCCAAATGTATTACTGACTTTTTTAGCCTCAGGTTTCTACTACCTGTTAGGCGGATGGATGGGTGGATGGACAGGTAGAAGAATGAGAAGGTCGTCCACGGACGGATTGTAGGAAAAATCCATCATGTCCATCCCATTACCGAGAACTAAGCTGCAACTAGAGCTCCGCAAATCTAGGACACTTCTACCTTTCATGCAGTCGTAAGAAGATACGTTAGTTATCCATCCATCCATCCATCCATTTCATGAAATAGACTTTATTTCCTAGCCTCTCTGTAATGATCATTTAATGACACACGAACCAAACCCAGCTAAGTAAAGCAACCCAGTACGGTTCACTGCTAAAGAAGAACATGGTCAGTGTTTGGATTCCACCCATCCTTCATTTCATACATCAATCCCCACCGCCCGCTCGCCCGCCCCACATTCAATCTCGAAGTGAATTAGATTGGATTCCAAATCCAATTTTCCAACACGAAAGCTCAAAACTGCAAAAGCATCGGCAACATCAAAACTAAAACTCATTTCCCTCCCGAAGCCAAAACTTTATAAAATAATAGCACACTTAATAATAATAAATGGTTATGTTATGACCATGTTCTCTGTTGCCTCTATTTGTGCAAAATCTTCCGCAGCCAATAAATTGCCTCCTCCTCCCTCAATCCTTCTATTGCAGACAAAACCATTATAACTTTTTTTATCTTTATGGTGAGATCCAAGTGAAGAATTCAATTCATCCAGTCAGCCATCCATCCAGTTTTCCTTCACTCTCTCAGAATTGAGTGAGATTCACATTTCGAGAGAGTGGAGCAACAGATTAATATTAGGAGCGAATATATATTTGTTGATTTTGGCTTGGTTCGACTCTCTTTTCTTTCTTCTTCTACATACCCAGGCCCACGTCCAGGTCCAAGTCTAGGTCCAACACTATTTCCACTGTTCTCTCGTCTCTGTTCTGCTATTGCTCAGTTCATGTCCAATCTCGAGGCTGGAGTTAGAGCCACAATAACTTGTGTGGAGAAAGCCTAGTCAGCCCAGGCAGGGAAACTCAACCACAGTCAGGTCTGCAGTGGTGGAATAACACAAGGGCTGGAATCCTCTTTTCTTTTCTCTTCTCTGTTTTACTTACTCTGTCTTACTTACTTTTCATTCCTGGGAACTTAGATCAGGAGCCAGTTTGTCGTAGTTCACGGTACAAAGCAACCTAACAGGTGGTGGTGTGGTGTGGTGTTGAAGCCTTCAAGTTGAAGGAGAGGAATCAAAATTAACTTTCTTTTTGTTCATCCTTTCAATAAAGTGGGTTTAAAGGATACATTCACACATATACCTTACCTTGAGCTGAATCATGGGTGACACCACCAAAGGAAGGGCAGTGGGCTGGGTGTGTGAGTAATTGGAATCTATCTTGGATAGGGTAGCAATAATAATAGGTAACTTAATTAGTGAGATCTCTCTAGGTAGACAGAGACCCACGTAGGTAGGAAGGTGGTGGCTAATTAGCACTTTAATATTCTTCATTTGCATTTCAAAAGAGCAATAGTTTAGCTTAGCTCGAGGTTTGGGATTAGCCTGGTAGCGTACAAGGTTTATTAGCTTGGTTGGGTTTTGGTTTGATGAGAGATTCATCCATACAACTTGCTAATATTGTGGGGTAAAAAGATTGAATTGAGACGAGACTCCGTCATATAGGAGTGAGTTGACTTTACTTGCTTCACCATAAAATTCGTACTTGTTACTGTCTTTATTAGTTTTGTACTGTACTCTGGTTGGGTGTGACATGGATTTCTTTTACTCGTCTCAGTGATATCATACCAGGTCAGTGTGATACAAGCACAGATAATCAGCCAAGTTTTACATACCAGGCAGACCCAGCCTAGCAATCGAGGATCACTTGATTATTCATGGTATGAAGAAGAATATTCATATATTCATCTCATTCCTTCTTATCATTTAATAGTAATGGTTGCAGTGATTACGTAAGAGTAAGTGACGCAGGCAGACAGAGTAGCGAATGCATGACTTTTTTCCACTAAAAATAAGATTTAACAAGTTTTTTCCAATCTTCACGACATTTCACGAGATTCCGACCGAGATAGAGTAACATATGATAGCGTGTAAGCAATCAATCAATTAATCGAGATTTTATCTACCACATACATGGAATATGATTGAGATCCATATCAATAACTAATTAATGCGAGATTGATTAGATACATAACCCAATAATAACTATACACCAGTGTGAGAAAATATAATATAATGCAAGGTGAACGTGGCAGTTTAAGAAAGTACAGTGGTCATAAGAAGTCACATCAACCGACATCAGTTGTTATAAATCGATCACGAAGACACACTTTGGCAAATGTGTTACAACAACAGGAGCAACTTCTCGTACCAAATGCAGGACAGCAGGATTCCATTCATGAAGAGGAAGGGTAAATTACATACATCTTTATGATATTGTTATATTTATGGGAGCTGCGATATATAATATCGCAGTAAAATTTAAAGGACAAGATAACATCTTATCAGGAGTCGTACTCAAAAATTCGGGTAGAGATTGAATCAAGTGAAAGTATTTCTGTACATGCTCGATTGATCTGCTCGGCTCAAATCGGTCGGAGAGATCAAATCGCAGTGAAATCGTGGATAAAAAGAGGTGTTTTTTGGGCTGATTTATATTTTAGGAATGCTTTTTTATACAATTACCTGACACTTAAATTTTAACGCGCTTTTCTCCTTGGGATAGTATCATTAATAGTATCATTTATAAAACAGATACTTGTTGCGTTTGAAGCGCAGCTTGAGATTTACTAAAAAATCTCAAATCCTACATATGTGCCAAAATGAATTGAATTGGATGAAGGTTAAAAATAATAAGTTGATGGTTTGTACGAGTCAAGACTTGTGACTAGTGCACAAAAAAGTCCTTTGATGTTTCATTGCAGACAGAAAAAGGATATGAAAAATATTTCAGATTTCATTCCTGGTTTGATGTGACTCGCCTTTGTCGGCTTGTTTATTATCAAATCAAATTTTTCTCGCCTTTTGTTGTAATGTCGAGTTAAATCCCTATCTCAATTCGGGCTCATCCATGCACCAATCCATGTAGTTTACCTTATCCACTCCTTATCTCACCAACTTGAGTGAAGTGAGTAACCAGAACAGACTATTAGAAACAGATTTATTGTGTACAAAAGCAATAAATACAATGGAAATCAAGTGGTTATATCTGTCATTGCCCATTAGGAATCGGGAATAAAAATATGCTTGTAAAACACCGGAATGGAAATAGATAAGAGACCGGAGAAGGATGAAAAGAAAGATAAGTTCAGCACAATAGAATTTTTGGCTGGTGCCGTTGGGCAACTTTTTATCGTTATATTATCTTTCTGAAGTGATTTTATTTTGTAACTCACTTCCCTGATAAGTGTTACAGGACTCGGACGGGATCTACATTTTATAAGAGTTCGTTACTTGACTGCCTGTGGGTGACAAAGTACTTTGACTCCACTTAGGTATAATGGTTATATGTTTCTTTGTCTAAAACACACTTGACTTGACTTTAACTGCTTTTACATTACAGTTATTTGTTTGATGATGGGTGGCAAGCAGAACATAGTTTGCAATAAAATCATTCACACTCTTGTACAAAGATATTGAGGAGATAATTTAGGGCAATATCTCGCAATTATGAATGGACGGTTATATGAAATGTTGTAATAATGATCGGCAGCTTAGTTGTATGTTGCATACTATCATTGAGCCATGGCACTATAACGTGCCAAATTGTGAGCAATTAGCAGATAGAGGGTGAATTTGCATTTCCATAAACCTCCAATCACTACTTTGTACAAAGGTTGTATCCGTTGTTGGAGGACGAATTTTTAATACACACGACCCACACTAGACTAATACGACGACGACACAAAATCTGGTTTCTGTCACTAATTGTTTACTTTGCACAGAGTTTGGTGTGGTGTTGGTTTACGTTTACTATCGCAAACTTTAACCGGTGCATGTGGTTTGGTCGCGGGCGGTGCGCGTTGTAAAGGACGGTTCTCTAGTTTAATGTGGTAAAATTATGACTTGGTTTTGGATATCCTCACCTCAGCTTAGCTGACTTCATTATTGGATAAGCTAATACTAAACCAAAGTAACAACCAACTCAATAATTAACGATACAACATGGTTCAGTTGGTGGAGTTTTTGGACTCGGTATCCTCTTTTAGGTATGTTATTAATAAGGTAAATCCTTGTTGACTTGCAAAAATGGTATGCTCTATTTCAGAAGATCACTATTCCCCATTTCACTAATAGGAACTTAGTTCCTGAGAACACACACCTACACCAATATACATGCATCAATAAATCACTGTACTCACACTTTTCCAAAGATTTCATTCAATTCAAAAAGACTTTTAAATAGTAAATAAGAAGGAACCCGAATTATTAATAGATTCCCTAAAAATAAACGAGTGAATACTCGTAGGATGAATGTGTGGACGACCTGGTTTTGATTAGAAGTTTTTTCATAAAAATCCCATTCCACTAAATTTATGATATTTCATTTCATGCACGAGGGATTAAGTGATCTTGAAATGTCGTCTGAATAAATCCCTTCTCTATCCAAGTATGTATCCACTCCGGCTAAACTAAGGCAGTAGGATCCATCCTATGGATTCCATACCCCTGGTGATTCCACTATCTAAATGCTTGTGTGGGGGTGGTTGATCATTTGATTCTTTCCTATGCCCTCTGTACATTAATTTTTTTATATAAGCAAAGAAGGGTCTGTCCTGACTCCTGCTTTATTGGGCATGGCACCATGTAGATATGCACATATTGTACATTAATGGACGAAGACTTTATTATAAGTCCAAGGAATAAAGCCTGCATGCACTGCACAAAGTATGAGACGCAATCACTTAAGTCTTGTTGTGTACTCTGAATCAGATTAGATTACAAGAGTTTGCGACCGCTCTGCGACACTGTCGCAGAACATGCATGCAAAACATGTGAGTTTCTTATACACACTTTTCATATAACTAAACCCAGACCCAATCCAGTGTAACTTAATACTTAACTAATAATCCATAATCCACCCAAGAAAGAGTAAGTTAAGAAGTGAGCAACAGCATAATAAGTGGCATATTATGGCACATAAAATAAATGCCCACAGCAAAAAGCACTTGATTTCGTTCTTTCTTAACTATATTCCTTGGAGAGCAGAACAAAGCAAGTTTTATTTCGTAAATATAATATTGCGGCGAAGTAATGGTATTTAAGCATTTACATACATTTGGACATTAACATTCGTAACTTTATCTGTATTCATGCATACTTAATATAATATTCATCTCTCATCTGCAGCCCATACTCTAAAACTCCAACCGATCTACATAAATCCATGCCAAGCTAAGCTAAACTAACTTGCCTGCAATTACACCACCAGCAAATCTACGATTTAACCACAGCTCTACTAAATAGCTCCTTATAATGTAACTAGTATAAGTTGTAGGTGGTAGTAGAGTACCAATAATACGGTATTGAATCCATTACTTGCTACATTCATGTCATCATAAAACTTTGGTCTTTCCACCCAACCAGTCCCGTAAATCTCTAGTTTTCACTCTAGTTTGTGACTGATATAAAAAATACCATAATTTCCCTAATACCAGTGTACTATCCCATCACGGAATTTTCATAGTATTACACACACTTTCTTAGCAAATCTTACTACTACCACCAAACCTCCGATATTTGAGTTTACTTTACATATCCCAAGCGTAGCTTAGTTTGCTCTATTTCTTTACCAAACTCAGTAGTAGGATCCTTTACAAGCTTACATTTGGTATAAAGGCAACTTAGAACTTGACTCGATTCGAGATCTCCGAAAGCTGCGAGTGAGTAAAGAGTTGAGAATCAGAGACTACCAGCCTGCGCAGGCTGGTTGCTTGCAAAAAGTAAAGTGTGCAAAATTCTTGCATTATTATAGCCCTCCAAGTCTAGGCCTTACGTCAAGGAATAGAATTAAAGGGTTGCTTCCTTCCTTCGTAGTAGAAACTAAAACTTTCTACCAGAAAGAAAGGAGTGAGCATGGTGAAATAGTGGAATAAGTTTTTGACCATACTTCCCCCGAGTTTGTTCTAGTCTAGGTGGAGGAGTAGGCTACCTAATATCTCCTCCAAAAACCATGTGGATGTAAATTTAATTAATTTTTCAATCTCAACCCTTCTAGTCGGCCTAAATTCAACTAGTGATTTAAATAGGGTAGCTACTTAGATTAGATTCTGATACCTAGAAAGGAAGGAGAGTGTGGCTGCTAATGTAATACAGAAAACTTACTATGTTCACTAAGGAATATTCACAATAAAATATAAAGTTGCAATAATTTTTTCAAGCCTTGTTCAACTTCAACTATTTGTCTTGTTGCGACCTAATAAAAATATAAAAATATTATTTTACTAAGTTAAGTTAGACGCTAACTACAAATTACGCAGCTGGGCTGGAGTTTGTCAAATAATTCAAATAATTAAAGGCCTAAATCTACTGGATTAAGTAAATAAGAAACGTCAGTAATAAGAATGGTGCTTGCCAGAGAATAAGTTCAAATTCGTTATATAAGTAGCAATTGATTTGCTTAATAAGTAAGGAATAAAAATCGGGAAATAAATGAGATTAATTAGTACAATAATCCAAAAAGAAGATGAAAGTCTTCTACACCATTCTACTCAAGTCTGCCTGTTATGAGTGAAAAAGAGAAAGAATCCTCTCCAGACGGAGATGGTCGTGCAAGTGGGTGTGGTTCCTCTAATCTTCCGGCAGGAGCTAATAAAAGCTATTTGTCCGTCTTACAACAAAGTTCGGGAAGGAGGAGACATAGCTGGGTGTATGGAACGGGGTAGAGACACTTTAATTATTTTAATTGTACTACTTTTATAATCGCACATTTACTATTTTGCAATGTTCTGACTCTGTCGGCACGCATAAAGTGGTATCACTTGAGCAGAATATTGACAAAGGCAAATCGGTACACTTCAAAATGGATTCACCATTCCTTTCTGTAAAGAAATACTTTGGAATTTTTTGGGCAAATATGTACAAAGAGGAACTAGAAACTATTTTAATATCATACTTTTATGAATTCCACAAGCTCAAATATTGTATTGTGTTAGACATGATGCGATATCTTCATGCATGGCAGCTTTGTTGGAATGGAGTTATATAACAAGTTGAAATCCTCATCCAGAGACTGCCAGTGTGAAAAAACTTTATTGCAGTGCAAACATGAAATTTTATTCAATCCTGGTTTACAAGCTTTTTGCGAATTAAATGATTCTCATCCCATTCAATTTTGACACTTGAGACTGACATCAGGAAAAAAATTACCAGAGGGCAATTGCTTGACTTGTACTTCTCTCTCGTGATGTAACCAGTTCGTCATTTTGTATCTGTAATATTCTATAGCACATTAGTTAGCTGTGGAAAAATCCTTGACTTCTTTTTGCAAAACTACTAAATCATAGATATATAAATGCACCAAATTATTTTACCACCCAACTCTCCAAACATTTATAATCTTTGTATATATCTAGCTTACTTAGCCAGCCTAGACTATCATATCCTCCCTCATCCATCTATTTCATTTCTCCACCTTGATTTAATTTCATTTACAAAAAGCCAAGAAAGTCGACCGACGCCATCCCATGACACACGGCATGCAATGTCAGTCGCTTTGAAATTCCACAATTTTAGCCCAATCAAAAAAAATCCCGTCTCCAATTCCAACTTTTACTTGGCGAAACACCTTCAGACCTCCAAAGACATAAATAATATAAATAAATCCGTCACGCCAACATGGTCCGTGGCATTTAAGATATATATTTTTTTACTCTTTTTTTCCAAGCTTCCTTTTCCTTCATTCCTTTCCTTCCTCATCATTCATCCATCCATCCATGTGTAATATATCATACTTGCCGTAGTCCTTTGGTTTCTTACGCAGTTATGGCTGGCAGATTAAAGCATTTTCCAAAAACATTTTGGCATGAAATGATGCCACAGCAAGACAACCACACTGCCCGTTAATCTGCAATAAGATGAGGTTGTGAATTCCTTTTTGCAATGTAAAGGGCAACGGTGAACCGATATAAACACAACATTATTTTGACTGATCGTGACAACTGCGAATATCTTCAACAACATGCATGATAAGCACTGTGGATTATCCATCCATCCATGCATGTCTATAGAGGGTTATCATATACACCAACTCTTGCTTTCTTAACACCAGGTTTGAGACTTGGGTTGAAATGTTGGCGAATTATCAACATTTTTTATTTTATTGCCACATCTTAAAACTTCTTAACACCACTAAAGAACTTTAACTTCATTTATAATAAACTCATCAACATTCAAGTATCCACCTTCCCAGACCACCTCGGCAATGAGTGAGTTGTAATTTCCAACCCAAAAAAGTGAACAGCCTTGTTAAAATTGTTGAAATAATTCCCACATTAAAAAAAACATCAAAAAGTTATTATGAGCTGAGTGCAACAGCAATCCTCCATACTCAATGATCCATAAAGGTAACCCAGGTTTAAGCTAGATGCTTTAGATTACATTTTTTACATGACACGGTTTACTCATCGTGTAACTTCATTATTGTGCACGCGTTTGTTTCCTAACTCATTAGTTTATGGCAAACTTCTTACCCGAACCCCACACCTAAGCTCTAATAAGTTAGTAGTACATGATTCACATCGTATTCACGCTTGACTTTTGAATGTTTTTTAGTTTTAAACAAAACACAAGAAGCTAACCATCATTCAGTTCACTTTTGTTTAAGAGCAAATTCTTAAAAATGAGAGGCTGTACACATTTACGTCTAGTAAAGTACGGCAGCTGAATTACTCTGGATAGTTGGTGGCGTGGTTTAGTTTGTGTTTGGAGTTTCATTCTCATCTCCACTAAAAATAGATTTATTATACACTAAAGACCAAGACAGAGTGTTTTAATTCGAAAAAGAAAGCAAATGTTAGTTGATCATTACACAATTTTTCATGGTTGGCTTCACATCCGTTGAAAAAAAGTTTGGAAATAATACTGAGCAAAGTGTTGTGAAGTGGGAAGTTTCTAAACAAAGTGAATAACAAAAGGTTTCAATTTCTGGAGGAAAATGGATAAAAATCGACCAAGAAGACCTTCTCCTTTGTCTTTAAAGCTGGATTTCTCCAGCACTAGATCCAGCCACTTGACAATTATTTCTCCACATAATCTTGCTCCTAGTAGTAGTAGACAAACATTGACTCCCTCACCGAAATCCCCTGTGGATATCTTTATCCAACAAAGCAGGTTGCATTGCAGGCATGCTATTTCTCATTCTTACCTATTTCTGAAACCTAGAAATCTTTGGACATGTGATTTTACCTCGACACAATTATATTTCTGTCGGCAGTTGCAATTGACAAGAAAATTGAGATTGAAACAACCATTTCTTAAGTTGCTACATCAGTCACAAGCGCTAGAATCATGCATACAATTCCGTGCAGATAATTATAGTCGGCATTTCTAAAATAAATATATAAAACTTGTAATTTCAACTATTAATCTAATTTTTACCCTACTTTTGACAGCTTCGACGTGGACAATCAGCCGCCATCCCATCGACTCCTCGACCCTTCACAGCAATCTCCGTCTTCCTCTGGGGTTCATCTCCACCATCATGGGGCCCCCATGCCCTCTTCCGCCCCTAGAAGGGAAAGCTTCTTATATCGAAGCGACTCAGATTTCGACATGTCGCCAAAAGCACTGTCATCCTTGTCGCGAATTGCTGCCGCAGCTTCCGCAACACCCAGCACATCTCAGTTCTCACAGCAGTATCCACTTGCAGCCAGTAATTCTTCGGCGGATGTCTACTATGGGTAAATTACAGTACTTACCTAACCTACATGCATAATTTTATGTATATGATATCATTCCAAGCGTGGGAAACCAAATGCATACTAAGGACATCAAGCAATGCCATTAACATTACATTACGATGATATCATAAGAAAGACATTTAAACTACGGTTAGTTCGACATGAATCGACTTTTTCATAGGAATCCGCGTCATGCATGT
Source organism: Folsomia manolachei (assembly GCA_036491905.1). Classification (NCBI taxonomy): domain Eukaryota; kingdom Metazoa; phylum Arthropoda; class Collembola; order Entomobryomorpha; family Isotomidae; genus Folsomia; species Folsomia manolachei. The sequence continues at coordinate 26,402 of JAAXNX010000222.1, forward strand.
CCTTGTATCCGTATGATGCTTATATCCCATCCAGTCTGAGCATATAGCCAACTGTAGCATTGACGACTTTCTCTTTCACTCCGGAAAACGCATGTGCTGGCATTTCTCCCGATATCACCCCGACCGACACAATCTAAGCCCAGCTCTGAACCAGTAACCCACTCCGGGCGTCTTGTAATGCTACTAAATACGATCGATAACCCAACTTACATACTCTGCAAAAGAATATCTCTGCCCTCCTACCTAAGCTACTGCTTCGCACTACCTAGTTTCTGGCCTAGCTAGATCTCTCCCCTCCTGGGAAATGTTCTTTTATAAGCAACAGGACATTAGTCCATCCAATCAAGTGATACGCAGTATATTATAAAAATAAAATAGCTCAGGCAAACGGAGTAGGAAGCAACGAAACAATGTAACATTGTTGTAAATTACAACTTGTAATGGTTCCTTTAATATTCAGATAACGCCATTTTCATTCATTACAACGAATCCTGCCACGGCCACTCATCAGCATGAGTGGTATTTGTGGTGGTAATAATAAAAGCAGTGAGAATTTACTCAATACCTCAATACTCAGCAATAATAAGTTACCAAGAACTCTTTCCACGTCGGCTTTGCGTATAAAACGAAGCACTTTTTGGGATAAATTACTTGTTGGCCATGAACATGAAATTAAAAACATGTAATTAATTAAGGTTTCATTATACAAAAAGGAAAAGGAAGGGTAATGATTATAATTTTTTGTGTTTTTTTTAGACACGGGTAAATCTCTTTCCATTCTTTGTGTCGGCTTTCTCCATCTGGAGTGACGGTGGTCTCGCATCGTTTACATGATTAATATGCTTAAAGATTTGTATAAGTAATTGACATCAATTTAAAGTTTATGTAATTTTATGTTTTACAGTGATGAGTACATTGTCACACCTTTTGCCCAAATTCTGGCGAGTCTTCGGAGTGTTAGGAATAACTACATCGCTTTAACCAATGTCTCCACGCATAGGTATGCAAAAATGAAGTGAAACGGAATAAAAAACATTGATTTTTTTTAAATTTCTGTAATAAATTCGTTTTTTGAGTAAAGTTGAGACTGACTTCCTTTGTATGCCAGGTCCCGACGTTCTTCATCTTCCACAACGATTGCAGGTGGAGGTTCGGGCTCACCAGGCTCAACGAGTCCACAACAGCCAAATAAATTTGCAACGCCTGGTGGTAATTCTTTGTTTAAAATGCAGTTAATAGGTTATGACCCTCGGTTTTAATCGTATTGCTTAATTACGTTATTACAAATTGCAGAAGAAGGGTACACAAGATTGGCTTTAGAAACGCTTGATGAGGTAATAAAAATGGTTCATTCGACTTTGCTATCAACAGTTTAAAACAATGCTCCAATTTTCCTTTGTGATTTAGTTGGATTGGTGTTTAGACCAATTGGAGACTATACAAACCCACCGAAGGTTAGTAAATGACATGATTTGGACCAAGTTGAGTCGTGAAAAGCGTCTATAAAATAATTCTTTTCTTGTAGTGTGTCAGATATGGCCACTTCCAAGTTTAAACGGATGCTTAATAAGGAACTTAGCCATTTTTCGGAATCTTCGAAATCCGGGAATCAAATCTCGGAATATATATTTTCAACTTTTGTTGGTAAGCCTATAATTAGTGTTCCTTTGTCTGAAAGCTGGGTGCCCCAATTTATAATACAAATACACAATAATGCGGCTTTCTTTAGATAAAAATCAAGAACTGGACATCCCTTCCTTGCGTGTAGAAGACGATGATGAAGACGAGCCTTCTTCCCCAACGGTTACATCTTTAAGAGTATGTGATATAGTTACTTTCACTATTTTAGAACGTTTACAAAAACCTGTACTTCGTGTAATCCATAGAACGCAGAGGGAAAATTGATGTCCCAGATTGAAGGAGCTTCGCCACGCAGTCGCATCTTGTCGCATACACAATCACTCGGAAGCACTGATAAAATACCGAAATTTGGAGTGGAGACTGAACATGAAGAGGAACTTGCCATTGTAAGTTGCTTTAATTGATCTCAAAATCCATTAAAACAAAAAGTGAAACAAAATTGATTGAGAATACTTTAAAAAAAATTTATATCAGCTATTGGAAGATGTTGATCGGTGGGGTCTGGATATATTCAAATTAAGTGATTTAAGGTAAGAATTAATTGAATGTCGTATTTTAAAGTAAGGCAAAAAAAAGCAAGGTGTTGAGGTAAAGATGAGGGATTGTCCATGAGTAGTTGGAGTTTGGTTTGGTTGGTGATATTTCTCAAAAATGCAAAAAGATCTTTGTTAGAATTCCATAAACAATGCACGTTTTTGTACAACAAGAAAATCTCTTATGCAAATGCGCATCCTCCTCTTCAGGATCTCTAAAAATACAAATAATGCAACATCATTCCAAATTAATTCGAGAGTACTGCATAAAAAACATACCGATTATAAATCAGATCATGCTTGGGACATTGCTTATCTGCACAAGGGAACATTCCTAACTTTCCATTCCCAGGGTTAGAATTAATTGGTGATGATACTGACTCAGTCTTTTTTACTTTCTTCGGTGGGGATGGTCCTTCAGCTCTTCTTACCAGTTCGTTTGTTAAGACAGAAATGTAGCTCTGTATTTCTACAGCACTTATTTCAGTCAGGGGTTTTGAAGTAGAAAACGACATGTTTTTTATGTTGAAATTAATAATATATAATAAAAAAAATGAGACGCCAAGTATAAATCAATCGTGATTTCTTTATTCTGATATAAAAAATGATGGCATTACCACCTAAATCTCAATTTGTCCAATAGCAACCGTCACCCTTTGACTGCTGTAACCTACACAATTTTTCAGGTATTGATGAGAGAAGCTTATCCACATATATAAGTTTGTGACAGTAAGGGGCTAATTTATTAACTTTGAATGTTTTAGGAACGTGACCTACAAAAGACATTTAAAATACCAACCAAGACGCTGGTAAACTTTCTGCTGACATTGGAGGATGCATACGTCCGAGAAGTTCCGTATCACAATTCATGTCACGCTGCAGATGTGACGCAAAGTACTCACGTTCTACTCCTTTCTCCGGCACTGGAGTCGGTCTTCACCAATCTCGAGATTTTATCAGCTATTTTTGCAGCAGGTGAGATTTCATATACTCCACCCATCCACTGGTTACGTGTTAATTGTTTTTACCAATCGGTTTTACATTATTATTACAATTTATTTCTGCAGCTATTCATGATGTTGATCATCCTGGACTTACGAACCAGTTTTTGGTTAACTCTAGCTCGGATTTGGCCCTTATGTACAGTGAGTTTAAGACATCCTTATGAATTCAATTTATACCTTCTGCCAAATTAATACAACGCTGTTTCATTGGAATAGATGATGAATCTGTGCTGGAAAATCACCACTTGGCTGTGGCATTTAAACTACTTTCGAACCCAGAGATGGATATTCTCAACACGTGCGTTTTTTAGCTAACACTTAATTTCAATCTGACTTACTTTACAATTAAATACTTTTTCTCTCTCAGGCTATCCAAAAAACAAAGAACTACGCTTAGAAAAATGGTCATAGACATGGTCCTCGCTACTGATATGAGTAAGAAATGTGTTCCAAACTTTACCTTAATTAGCATGGTTTTGTTTCATTGTCTAACCTAGTCTGGTATTATTTTTAATTATTAGGCAAACACATGAGCTTACTTGGTAAGTTTGTTTAAAACGTTTCGAAGTTATTTTAATGATTTTTTGAAACATTTGATGACCACAATTTGTGTCTTTAGCCGATCTTAAAACCATGGTTGAAACCAAAAAGGTGGCCGGATCAGGGGTGCTTCTGCTGGATAATTACACTGATAGAATTCAGGTATGGAGGAGAAAGTTGACAACATTTTTGTAGATAATGGTTTACATTGACTTGCCCTTTAATTTTTTGGTTTTATTCATGCAGGTCCTTCAAAATATGGTGCACTGCGCTGATTTAAGTAATTACCTTCTTTAAATCTGCATAAATTATCCACTCTACACCTATAAGATCATTTAAAAATTAAACTAAATTTCACAGGTAATCCAACGAAACCGCTAGACCTTTACAGGAAATGGGTCGATAGGCAAGTTTAGTAATAAGCATGCGTGCAAATTACTATTGAGATAGGCCCATACTAATTACATTACTTATCCTTTTTTTAGAATTATGGAGGAATTTTTCATTCAAGGGGATAAGGAGAGAGAACAGGGTCTAGGTAATTACTTTTTCTTCCTTGAATAACGTGATCTACGGCGACTCTCTGTTATAATGTCCATTTTCTTTAGACATATCCGCCATGTGCGATAGACACAACTCGAAAATAGAAAAGTCCCAGGTAAATTTTTTTTCCAATTGATGATTAGATTACAATAAAGTATGCCAAAGTTACAATCAGATCTTCAATTTTCAGGTTGGATTCATCGACTTTATTGTTCACCCACTTTGGGAAACGTGGGCCGACCTTGTACATCCTGATGCCCAAGATATTTTGGATATGCTAGAAGAAAATCGGGATTGGTATCAATCCATGCTTCCAGGTACTTAAATTATACATGGAAGCCTTCAAATCAATTCAACCATTAACTAATTTGTTACTCGTTCATTACAGCATCACCTGCAGACGAAGAAGAAAAGATTGATGAAGAGGACTCCGAAATTACAATCACAGTGAACAAGTGACATAACAATAGTCGGCCTGACTTATTTAGAAATATAATAAACCGTCTTAGATTCCTATTTCCTAATAAAAAATAACAATACTTTTAACCATGTTTCATCCTATATTGACGAACAAAGTTGCTGGCGACTTTACCAGGTTCGATTAGTGTAGGATGAAATAGACAATCAAACCAAATAAATTGAATTAAAATAAAATATTAAAGCTCTGAACGACTATAGCAAATTCAATATTCTTTCCACTTCTCGTAACTTTAACCCTGAAAGAAAATTATCAAAATCTGGTCCACCTTCTAGCACACCTTCCACGTTGAAAATGCTATAACTAAACCTATGATCAGTGACGCGATCCTGAAGATAATTGTACGTCCTTATTTTATCTGAGCGTTCTCCAAAACCTATCTGCATTCTTTTCAAGTCTTTACTCATTTTTAACATCTTGTCATTCTCAATCTGATATAATTTGCTCTTCAACATTTTCAATGCCGTGGCTCTATTTCTAATTTGAGAACGTTCCGTCTGACAATCTACTCCAAGGCCGGTGGGAAGGTGAGTTATCCTTACGGCTGAATCTGTGGTATTGACATGCATACCCCCGGCTCCCGAAGCTCGTTTAGTTTCTATCTTTAAATCCTTGTCGTCCACTTTAATATCGACATTGTCCAGGGTTGGAAGGATTGAGACGGTGGATGTAGATGTGTGAATGCGACCGGATTTCTCAGTTCTGGGAACCCTTTGCACTCTATGAACTCCAGACTCGAGAATTAAAGTTTTATATGCTTCCGGTGACGTGATGAGTATGCTGCCGTGTCGAAGGCCACCTGATATCAAGCAATTTTAGTATGTTTGGTGGCGATTTTGCATAAAACATGTTTTCCTAATTACCCATTTCATTCGTGTCTTGGTGCACCATTGAATAACTCCAGTCCTTATATTCTACATAATTCGAATATAATCGAAGTAATTCCTGACTAAATAGCATAGCCTCAGATCCTCCGACTCCTGGAAGATATCTCCAATAAAACTTCGGAACATTTGGCATAAACTGAGTCTATCCGGTAGCCATCCACAAGATCGTTGAGAAACTGTTTTAATTATGAAATTGACTACTTTTAGTGTAAAAAAATAAGTCTTTACAAAAAAATAACTGACCTCTGCCTTCAATATCTCAATTTGATCTTGTAACACTGCCAAATCTTTCTCGGCCATGGTCAAAAGTTCCTTGTCCTTCTCTGCTTCTAAAATGAAGTTAATGCAAATACTTCAGAATTTTGCAAAAATGAAATAAATCCACCATAAAACTACACCAAGCCTAAACCAACCTCTCGCTAAAGCCATAATGTCACCAGCATCTTGCTGAATTCTAAGAATTTCCTTTGCAACGCCATGCAATTTATGAGATTCGTCGCCATAAACCTTTTCCAACTGGGATTGCACCACTTTATCCGAAGAGCGTGCAGCGTGTATTTGGGTGGACATCAAACGCTTACTCAGGTTCACAATGTTTTTCCACATCTACAAAAAGGGTTTATTGGAAATTACTTAATTGCGTTTGAATATAAGTGTGTCAGTCTTATTAAGTTATTTCTACACTAAAGTACTTTAATTGTAACAAATAATAGGTTAGCAGAGCACCACTAAATCATAAAAACTGAGTTCATGAGATCCGATTGAATGCATACGAATGATCATGAAGAGTCACATCGGTTGTTAAACCTTCTTCGCAAAGCAAATTCCCTTGTTCTGTCTCATGATCGTGACCGTGACCATCCAAGAAGACAAGCTTATTCAATTGGTCACAACTGGGTAGAAAGATATTTCCATGCTCAGTCTTGTATTCGATTAAAGAGTCGTGCAAAACTGGGACATTTGTTCTTCGAGCTTTGTTAGAACCTTGTCCTGAGATCGGTACCATCCTCTTCCGTTTGAGAACACCACGTTTGACTTTATTTCCATTATCTGGACGCTGGATTTGAGAATGAGAATTGTCATTGGGGTTTTTTTTTGGTGACTTGACTGGTACGGTTTTGGACAATGCAGGCTGATGAATTTGAACAAAGTCTTCATTACTGATAACAATCTCAGAGGCGTCCAAGGGTCCTGCAATATCATTCGAATCCGTTGAGTAGGAAGAATCTTCTAAAGAAACGGGCGAAATTAATTCCGATGTTGGCCAATTCTGATGTGATTCCTCCTCAGGTATTAGTGACAGTTCATCATCAATGACACTCTGAACAGTTTCCCGACCAAACTGAATGGAATTCACGGCAGAATTAATCCCCAAGAGCTGGATACCTTCGACAACTTCAAAAATCTGGTCTTGAGTTTGAACTCGTACCTCGCCGGTATAAAGTAGCTGTAAAATCCGTACCATGACACTCGTTGTAAGGTCGGGAATTATCAACTCGTGAGAATCTAGGTTGCCTTCGAGTAGTCCTTTGAGAAAATCGGAACAATTTGACAATACCCATTTGTGAGCGACTGGCTTGTGAGCTGCTTCAGAATCACTACATGTTAAAATCACATCCGCATAGGTCATGTGGTCATAAAGGTCGGAAAGGATTGTTGAATTTTCCAAGGACATCTTGAAGCGTACAGGGTTCATGTTGATAAATCCTGTCGGCGAAGATTCTTGGACAACCTAAACAACTAAGTTAGTTGAACTAACTACACTATATTTACAGATCTGTGTGATACTAACTAATGAAAATACTACAAAAAATAGTACAGCTATTTCTAACGTTCCAATTAATACTTTTGTAGATGAGTGATAGCTCCAAATATTGGCAACTTTCCAGTAACTGGTCCAGTTGCGTTGCTTCCGGTTCCGGTTCCTTGATTGGAATTCCTGGGCTGTAAAAATAAAGCGTAAAGATAAATCCTCCAGTTTGATGTAAAATATAAAACTTACCAATAATTGAAACACGTTTGAAAGCAAAGGAATTATAATACGAACTTGTTCTTCACCTCAGAGATCAAAATCTGAAATATAAACATTCAAATTGAATTATTTAAATTATTTAATACCACTGAAAAGAAAGTTAGAATTAATATAAAGTAATTTAAACTCGGGCTACTTACAATGACTTAGTTAATTAAAAATTATTAATTGTTCAGTCAGTGTCCAAGTTTTTTTAGTAAAAAACCGGCACGCTGTTTTCTAAAAAATGAGAAACCCAGCCCGGCACGGTGCCTCCTCACAAGCTTCCAAATAAAACGTTTATTTGTGTCGGCTTGCAATTTAATTCATAATTAATCAAAATTAGCAGACATAATTAAGATTATTTTAAAATTAATATAATTACAAAGTTACCGAAATGAGTGTTCCAGGAAATGTCCATGTAATTGGACCGGTTGAAGAATCCGATCAACTTACCATCAGGCCGCTGTAATTATTTAATTTTTTGTTTTGTTTTAATGATTTTAATTTGAATTGAATGAAGTTAATCAAAATGAAATTGTTTTTATTTCAGTGGAGCCAGGTCAAGAGGTCGGACGGTCATGTATTATGTTGGAGTTTAAGGGAAAAAAGATTATGGTAATTCCGTTATATAATCCCGATTTGATAACTAGATTGGATAAGGCGTTTAATATTGAGTTTACAATTTATTAATTACAGCTGGATATCGGGATACACCCTGGACACACGGGAATGGAAGCGCTACCGTTTGTAGATCTTATCGAAGCGGATGAAGTGGATCTTTTATTAGTTTCTCAGTAAATAATATAAAATAATGTTTTAAAAAATATGTATCGACAGACAATGGTTTTAATTTGTGTCTTATCTTCTATCCAGCTTCCATCTGGATCATAGTGGAGCACTTCCTTGGTTCTTGTTGAAAACGGCGTTTAAAGGACGATGTTTTATGACCCATGCGACCAAAGCGATTTACAGATGGTTGTTATCTGACTACATTAAAGTCAGGTTGGTGGCATTATAATATTTAAGCTAACTAGTAGGTCTATAAAAGAGCTTTTCTTTGTTCCCGTACAGTAACATTTCTTCAGATCACGTCCTATATACGGAACAAGATCTGGAAAATTCGATGGAAAAGATTGAAGTTTTAAACTTTCATGAAGAGAAGGAAGTGAAGGGGATCAAGTTTTGGGCTTATCATGCAGGACATGTCTTAGGAGGTAAGTATTTATCATCAAATTCTGGGCCTTCCCTTCTCACATCTCCTTTAAATTTGATTTTCAGCTGCTATGTTTATGATTGAGATTGCCGGAGTTAAAATTCTTTATACGGGAGACTTTTCTAGACAAGAGGACAGGCATCTCATGGCTGCCGAGATTCCTTCAGTAAAACCGGATGTAATGATTGTGGTACGTTCAACGACAAAAAGAAACAGTTTACGTCAAACATTTTGACATTTAAAAATTGGCAATAGGAATCAACCTACGGGACTCATATTCACGAGAAACGCGAGGAAAGAGGTAAACTATTAATTTTAATCCTAAATCGCTTTAATGCGCATACTTTGACCTGGACTTTTTAAATTCAATTTTATAGAAAGCCGGTTCACGGGAATCATCCACGATATTGTTAACCGGGGTGGCCGATGTCTCATTCCTGTATTTGCACTAGGTCGGGCTCAAGAACTGCTGCTTATTCTTGGTAATGAACTCAAAATGTAATACTTGTTTTGTTTTGCAAAGCAGTGAAGTAATGAAGATTTTTTATATATAGATGAATATTGGTCTCTCCATCCTGAACTACACGAAATTCCAATCTATTACGCTTCTTCCTTGGCTAAAAAATGTATGGCTGTTTACCAAACTTATGTCAATGCCATGAATGAAAAGATTCGAAGGCAAATGGCCATTAGTAATCCTTTCGTATTCAAGCACATCTCAAATCTTAAGGTAAGTTTTTTTTTAAATTGGCATTGTGTTAGGATTCCAAATCTAAATAAATATGACACTGAATAATTGTTTTTACTGAATACAGAGTATTGATCATTTTGAAGACGTTGGCCCTTGCGTTGTAATGGCCAGCCCTGGTATGATGCAAAGTGGTCTAAGTCGAGAACTATTTGAGTTATGGTGTACTGATCCAAAAAATGGGTAATGCTTCAAAATTTATGTCTTACGGTTAATATTGATAATGGTTCTGTTTTGTTTCTAAACTCATAAATATCCATTTAATTACAGGGTTATTATTGCTGGGTATTGTGTCGAAGGAACATTGGCCAAACAGATCCTATCTGAACCAGAAGAAGTAACTTTAATGAATGGAAACAAGGCCCCTTTAAAATTAAGTGTCGACTACATTTCATTTTCAGCTCATACTGATTATGAGCAGACGTCTGAATTCATTAAAATATTGAGACCTCCAAATATCGTGAGTTCCATTGTTGTAACATTTACATTGACAATTTGATTCTCATTCGTATCATTTTCTAGGTTCTTGTTCATGGAGAAGCGAATGAAATGAGTAGGTTGAAAGCTGCCTTAATTCGAGAATTTGAAGGAGAAAAGATGGACATTTATAATCCTAAGAATACGGTAGCGGTCACTTTACATTTTCGTGGGGAGAAAATGGCCAAAGTGATGGGATCCCTGGCTTCCAGTGTTGTTGGGGAAAGGGGAAAATCAAAAAAATTGTCTGGAATTCTTGTGAAAAGGAATTTCAATTACCATATTTTGGCTCCGTCAGACTTGCCAAGTACGCTAAATACTAGAATCACATACAACAATGTTTTGTGGATTATAATGTTCTCCTGCTTAAAATGAACTGTTCCTTACATTATTTTAGAATACACCGACCTCACAATTTCAACAGTGACTCAAAGGCAAAGCATGTCGTTTGGAGGCTCCTTTGATATTCTCAGGAATAACTTGCTACAGTTAGCAAAGGACATTCAAGTCATGGATTCCAAGAAAGTTCCAACTATCCGTGTCTTTAATGCCATCGATGTATCTCATGATGCCGACAATAAATTCGTTACATTGGAGTGGGTTGCCTCACCATTGAATGACGTCTATGCAGACGCAGTACTCGCCTGCATTCTTCAAGTAGATGCCTGCATCCGCACAACGAAGCCTGGAGATGACATTGCTCCTCCTGGAGAGCCAACAAAAGGTCCGGATACCAGTGTAGAACATTTCAAAGAATGCGTGATGGACACACTCCAGGATATGTTTGGAAGGGAATGCGTTCCAAAAGTTAAAACTCAGCAAAAAAATAATTGAAGTTATTGTAAATGACCATAAAGCAACTATAGATTTTGACAAAGTGGTATGTTCTCATTTATTTGCTGTGAATATTTTGATATTGAATCTATTTAATTTTTTTGTCATTCAACAGGAAGCAAAATGTGAGACGGATGAAGAAATCGAACAAATCCTAAATTCGGTGGTAACTCGACTCCATAAAACATTACTTCCAATGTCTACTGTAGAATAGCTTGTCTTAAAATAGTTTTAATTATGTTTGCATATCTTTTTTTACAATACACTCTGTATTTTAAAATAAATTACAAAAAACGAGTCTATATTTTGTTTATATTATTTAAAACGTTCCTCGGCAGTACAAAGCATCCTCAGTTTCATGCTGAATCCACTCAATGAATTTAGAGACTCTGGAAAATATCGTGGGGTATCCTTCAGCCGCACAGCCTTGTCCATGCGAAATAATTCCAATCTTTATAATAAATTATGCATGCAAGAATCCATTAAAAAATGCCACTGATTATATTATCCCGGCCAATGTTTCATTCCTGAATTATTAATTTGCTCCCAATTACCAGGTTAAATCTATTTTTGGCATCTTTGAGCACCAAAGGTCCTCCAGAGTCTCCTTTGCATGGCTGGAAATCAACGATAATCACACAGATAAGCTATAAGATTCCCTCAACCTTTGACCTTAAATAGTTCTTACATCTTGCCCATCCAATGATCCACACAACATAGTGTCTAATATTGGAATATCCACGGTGGAATAATTTTTCCGACAGTCTTCATTGCTAACGATTCTCACATCCGCTTCCTTTAATTCCTCTTCC
>JAAXNX010000223.1:0-38117 GCA_036491905.1 Folsomia manolachei
ATTTTCTGACGCTAAATTCTGCACATGTGACGACTAACTTTCACCTCTTAATTTGGAAGTTGCCAGGATTTTAACTGCTACTTTCAGTGAACTAGGTTGAGATCCATGCACAAATAGTTAAGGAACTTCGCATTGACGCTTTTGGTAGCCCAAATTGAGGATAAACTAGTACTTCCATTTGTAGAGGCATTTTGGAACTATCAAATTTGAGTCTAATTGCACATATTAACGTAAGGGAACTGCAATAAGGTAAAAAATACGTTTGAGAAACACTAATATGTGATGCACTAAGTAAATAAATACTCCAGGTCAATACCTAACACCTTGGAAAGCGTTCTGCTATAAATAAACAAACATGATCAATATGTTGGTTTTGGACGAACTTAAAACGGCACTAAATCAATTACACCTTGGCAGTACATGCAGTAATAGTTATACTACTTCCGGGCTATTTTTGATACCATATTCTGAGTTACTCGGCATTTTCAATTGGATTGAGTAGCGTCAGCGTCAGCAATAATCTTTGATGAAAAACATCTGCAATGATATGCTAACGTAAGAGTTTGGTTGGTTTGCCAATTTTCTTGGCGAATTTAAGATGCGGTTAATATGTTGAGCATTTTATGGAACCGATGCCAAAACACGCATTTCATTTATGCTATGGGCAATTTATTAAGAGCGAACTATTCCCAGCTGTTAACCTGTCCTTGCAATCTGACCACTGTTTTGCAAAAAAATGCTATTACTGTAACGCTGAGTTTTTGTGCAAAACGCAGTTTCGTTGAGTGAGACTAGCTAAAGGTTTCAATCTCAGCTTTTCTCATGAGTACGACTACGAAGAGTTGTATTTAATTTTAAAATAAAACAGAACTGACACCACACAGATCAATGACAGTTAGACACCCGTTGTTGGAATCAACAAATTGTGACTTAACCCATTGCCAAGAAAAAACGAAATCACAGAGTCGCAGGAAATGGTATCAAGGCCGTTATCTCGACCAAGAATGCAAATTCTGCGTGGATCGGATTTTTGACCTCGGTTTATTTTTCATTCCACCTTTATTTAAACATTGTATTTACACATATCAAGGAACGGAGGATTAGTACGTGTGACACATCCCAGACACAAACAGTTTTAGAGGCTTGCGTACAGTTTTTGTCTCACGATTTAAATGTCAATCGAAATTAGGGGGCATGATCTTGAAGCGGTGTATAGGTTTTTTACAATGACCAACAACTTTAAGAGGATTGTGCTGATTCCTGAAAACTTGCTGAATCTTGAAGCTACTACTAGTTTCGAACATTCAGAGTCACATGAATATGTCAAGTCAGTCGATTTATTTCACGGTCAAAGTAAGTGGGAAATGTGGATCGGATTCTTTTTTTATATTTGTTTCAATATCCTACGCTCCGTCTTTGAACCCATCTCAACGACAAATTTATTTACTGTCAGTTACAACCTTGATAGTATTGAAATAGAAAAAAAGATATACTGGGAGCCAATTATTAACGTAATTAGTACCCAATATCTCTCACGAATTTGGTGTGTGACACCACACCGCCACTTGGATTTTTTTCTCATCGGTTAAAACTTTTAGAAATCCATACCTTCGACAGTTTAGTATCTGTGCGGCTGCAACAACGGTGAATGAAGGCTTTGGTTTTTTTATGTTTAAGTTTCGGCCAGATTTTGTGTCTGGCGATCCATGGGGTCAGTTGTCGGATTGTGTCAGTATATTGCGTTGCACATTCCGCTTTTCTCTCGTTCTTTTTATAGTATTTAGAAGAAGGATTGGTATCACACAAGTATGCATTCCGCTTTTTAAGAATTCATGCATTATGTTCTGTTAAGTTGCACTCTACTCGGTTTACGTTTGGTACTTTATAGTTGTGGATTTGTTTGTATTGGTAAAAAATGCATGGCTTCAACTCCGAGTTTGAAACCGGATCGGGAAAAAGATGAGCCCATTAAAAGAAGAGCAGATGAGGTTGCGATGTGACAAAACATTCACTTCCAGGATTAGGTTTCACTTCACAACAACGTCTTCAACCAACTTCAACCCTTCCTTTTCCTCCTTTTCCAGAAATCAGATCACCCACATTTCTCGTCTCACAATGCAGATGCAGTTTGGGTTAGTAGTATTTTCGTAGTCATATTTTGAGTGCCACTAACATACCCTGTGGTTGAGACCACAAAAATTCAAGAATTGACAACTGCTGAAGAAATGATCACTGCCCGCATGGGATGGGGAAGCAACATGTGTGCTCATCATGAGGTTTTTTATGAGACAAATCATTGTCCATGTGGGGCACTGATTCTTTAAAAAGCGATCTCTTAAAGTCCGATGGTCCCGTTGCTCAAACTTTTACTTTGCGTTGCTTTGGTCTCATCTTTACAATTTGGTAGTAATCCATATCCCTTCTCTTCTCACACAAAGGCAAGACAAAGCCGTCCAACAACCGCAAACTAATAAAGAAATAGGCAGGCAAACTTATCTGCGACTTCAGTTCACTGCTATTTGTTCATCAACACATAAATTTCATTTTGAACCATTTCCATCCTCGTATGATTCAACAAGGAAGGTGTTTTATTTTGTGTACGGATTGAAGTGAACCAACTCTGATATTTAAAGATCATCCCAAATGTTGTCTTATCTTTGCAGGGGATGACTTATTTAGTAAAAAGGAAAGGTTTTGTGTAATCCACTTTGACTCCGATGATATTTTTTTTAGAGAAAACGAGTCTTCAGTGAATGTCTCATTTTGAAACACTGGCAGTTAAGTTTCACGCATTTTACACATGAACTGTTAGTCATCCAACAGCATGTTTATTTACAGGAAAACCTCGCCCTTTACCACAGCTCATACAAAGTTCCATAATGTTGGTCAGTTCAGTCGGACCATTTGTAACCCTTGAATGTTTTGACTACTGAAGACTCCTGGAGGGTCCAGACTAATTGCTTGTTCTCGCTCAGTTCACCCATCCCTCCCTTAGCCCATTGTCAATTGTTCAATATTGGTGCAGACTTAGATCTGTATTGACGAGTAAATAGAAGCAGCAGCCCTTTCAGGAACAAGGAATCCTTTTTCCTTAAATGTAGACAAGAATCTGTTCAATTTGCAGTTGGTCAGCTTTGTGATTTGTGAAATTCAAGATTAGAAAGATATCCAAGAAATGTTCTTGTATTAGTAAACATGGCTCAAAACTGTAACCATCAAATGCAACATCAGGCTTTGCACCAATGCACCACTGTGACAGTGGTTGTGTGAAAATTATTGCATTTTGAGAGCTTGACTACCATTTACTGGAGTATCAGTTACAAGTCTTTGACATTCAAACTTTTTTTATCGGAACAGTTTTACCATTTTCATTCCAACCCTAAGCTACTGTAAAATAAACGGTCTAATAATAATATGTCAGATTGTGGTCTGGTTTGGTTTGTTCATGGTGTTTTTTAAACCAAGACGATATTTTTTGTGTGTCAAGTAAATAAGCTTTAGTAAAACATTTTGCTTCGTAATTTTTTCCGACGGCTACTGATCAGTGTTCTAACATGGTGGCAGGGACATAAATAACTTGGTAGACGGAAATATTGTTCATCTGTTACCTCTTCTTGTTTAGAAGTTAGTTTCTTCTTGCTTCCTTCTACGCCCTCCTCGGCAGCAAGAAGCGTCATTGCTCTGATTATTATTGTCGTTAATGCATGGTAAACAAATCACAACAAAATCATGTTACCCTATCCACGAGGTAACTTTCACCATACTTAACTAACAAGTATCTATTAACAAGTATTAATGTTTCCGCTCTAAATAGGAATAATTCCTGGAGTTCAGTATTTTGTAAGTGTTCAACAAATTAAATGAGTCGGAAGGAACTGTATTTGATGTCTTTGTAAATACTCATCTTTCAAGTTAAGTTGAGTAACTTCTATAAATTATGCATGTTTGACTTGAGTTAATACTCACGAATGCTGGGATAAACACCCGAGAATTTCATAACATTAGCTTCCTGCATTATTATTTAGCAGTTAGGATTTAACTTTTTAGTTAAAATGAATCCGGTAAGCAAGTAGTAGTAGATAGGTGAAGTGCAGTCATTTGTGGGAATCATTTATTCATGCAAAGTTTGGAAGGGTGTGTGATGACTTAATGTAAAATGAGAGAAAGGAAAATGACGGATATTATATTATTATGAACCTTACCAGCGGGTGCACAACAGATAACCGCACTATCATTCAAGCCATGAAATAAATGATGTTCCTTGGTTATGCCCGACTAAAATCCACACCAATACTTCCAACGGTCTACCTGCATGTAAATACACACTCTCCGGTAACAATATGTAGCTGGATCCATCAACCGGAACGGGTGGTGATGATGAACCAACTTGACGTGAATCTGAGTTTGGTGAAAATCACGGAAATAGCGTTTTTGTCCTTGAACCGAGAAAAGGAATCGATAGGAAAGTAGAGAAAGGTAATGGAGCGTCCTCGTAGTCCCAGCAGAATATTGAGCTACAATTTTGGAGTGATTGAATCCTTCACGCTACGCCCATTTTACCCAAGGTGACTCTTATCATAGCCAAATATCGACCAGCACCCGTTGACGTCAATCCTTCTCTCTATTTTTTCCTAACTCAAGGGCATTTCCGGTCAGGAAACTCTTTCCGTTTTCATCCTTGCACATATCTGGCATCATTTCATCTCTAGGGGACAAGAACCATCAAACCATAAATAAGTCTTAATTACTTGATTCCTGTTTACCCTTCAATCTATAATCATCAACCACTGAACTAACTACATTAGTAAATGATAGGACTGCTCAACTTTCTCCTGCATACAAACATGCACTCGGCGTGTGTGATTAGATTATGAAGGTCGCACCGTCCCACGATCAATCCGTACCCGTCTCTTCATCAGAAAAGGAAATTTCCATCATTCTTCAGTAGGTTACTGTCACCCTTTTGTCAGACGAAGTCTTTTTGCATGCAGGTTTTCCCCATTTTTGTGCATGGGCTTGCTTGTCGAAGTCCCTTCTGTCACTTTTCCAATTCTTATTGCGGTAAAAGTATTTTCAAAACTGATTTGTTTGCATAATGAAGAGTAGATGCTCTGCATGTTTAAAGTGCAGTTTTTAATGAGAATGTTGCCTACAGGGGCATGGAAATGGATGGATAGCTCAGGGTTTGCAATGAAGTCAACGTGTCAGAGGGTGACACTACAGGGTGATGGATCGTCTCGATGATGGGTGACCCGGAGACTTTTCTCCATTTGTCACTTGTCAATTATCATCCACCAAATTCCTTCTTGTCAAAGTTGCTGCATTCTTATTCTGTTGTTGCGCTATCGTTGCGTATATAAGCTCAGCTCATATTTAAAAGTTAAAACGGCAAAGAATCGTTTATGCAAAAGTTTGAGTCAGATAATGGCTCAATATGGAGGAGGACGGGTTGCATTTTTGTCCAAAAAGAAAAGTGACCTTACGTCAACAGAGTCACAATCATTAATTCTGATCGAATTTCAATTCCTCCCATGGACAACGGACGGTGTATAAGTGTCGTTCAGTTGGTTATATATAGACACGTTTTGGAACAGATGCCTTAATCATTACTCTACTCCAACTCTTTAACTAACCTTACTTAACCTTATTTACCCACCCCACTTTCTTTTGCATGGAACCCACAAAAAAATTCACCGAGTTTCCGTCTCATATTTTGAATTCCGTCAACAAAATATTAAGCAACCAAATGAAGAAAGCATTTCTAAATTATAGAGTTGTGAATCAGTAAGCCAAGGGGAGTTTGGTTGGACACGGATGGGCCAAATAATAGGATTCGGTCAATTTACGTTGTCCTGTGAGGTCAATGTTGAATCCTTCTGAACGTGGGCTATATTTATCCCAATTACTGGAATTAATGACTCTTCATGCCACATTTCTTAGTCACAAATGTTAAACATCATTACTTTGTATGCAACTCATTTTATTTTATGGATGCATAAATAGTTGTACAAGTATCCATGCAATGCAATGCAATGTGGTCAGTAACAGAAAAGTATTGTCCGTACAAAACGACTCGGGTTGCTTGTGAGCTGTGCAATTTTATCGATCTATAACTATCTAGCAACTATATTAAATAATTGATGTCCGTTCGGGTTACATTATCTTTTTGTGGCACTATTCCTTTAAGTTTAAAAAAGTAAACTCCACGGCGGCTTGCCATTTTGTAAGACGGTCAAATAAATACCACTCCTGATCGCATGTTATATTTTATTCCTTATATGTGCAATTGGAAAATGTAGGAATAGATAGACTACCTTGAAATTTCGATAGGTAGATAAATGCCCGACAAATGCCGACTAGACTACTCCAAGACTTTCTCCCTTGTACATTTTGCTCCACCAAGCAGTTTCTCCTTGTATGTACATAATCCATTTAACATTTTATAAACTCATGGATGTAAATTTTCAATAATTGATGTTTCTGAAAGTCAAGTATTAAGTTTTAAGCTGTTCGCGAGACGGATCTAAACCCAATGGCTTGCGAACGAATAACAATAACTACACGTGTGGAATTTTATCATCAACTAATTATTCCTGTTAAAAGCTGAAATTTTATCCCAAGCTCCAGTAAGTTTACTTTGAGTAAGACTTGTGAATTCTAATCCGATTAATTATTAAATAATCATCGATACTTAATCAGGTGACTTGATATAAATTTGCATCGCAACCCAATCTTTATTTTGCCTAATTAAAAGCCCTAGTTTATAATGAGATAAAATCCGTCAATCTTGATTGTTGATTCAGAAATTATTGCACCAATTATCCTGTTGTGAATGTTTTGGGTAAAGGTCTGATGATGGCTTTGGCCCAAGAGTGTAAGTCATTAAGGCACTCGGACAAAGGATAAAATCGAAATCGAACTTAGTTTATTTTCACAGGAATAACGTTAAGGGAGCAATTGATGTTCGGTATTTACCTCCAAATGATTTGATTGATTGAATTGATTTACCTCCAAATGAAACCAATATGTTAACCGAACCAGACTTGGCAAATCAAGCTTTGCAAATATAGTTGGATTAAATACAGTTCAGTGGGTTATTGGGATTTTAAACCGAGGAAAGGAAAGGAATCAATAATGCAATGCCAATATGGGGCACTAGAAGCAGTTATACATCCTGTAAACTATGGATATATAAGAACGAACCTACCTCAAAGCCTTGAAACTCGGTTAGTAAGGTACTTCCCAATCGGACATGGCCAGCCATCGGGTCATTTAAAATTTATAACGGGCATTTACGTATCCCACTGGTTAACTATGCATATTAGCTTAAGTAACAATTCCATGAATAATTAAAACATATCCTTCCTTTGTGACATGCATGTTGCGCTATGCAAATAAAATGACATTTTAAGCAAAATTTTGTTGAAGTAAAATATCTATACCATTCCAGACAAAGACAAAGTTCGATAATTAAAGGACGCGACCATTTCTTTATTACTAACCTAGACGATGAAACAAGGCCAAGAGAATTAATAACTTTTCTCGTTTCTAAAATGATTTATCGATTTCAATTTTTTCATGACGGAAACCTTGGATTTCTATCGGGTGTTGAATTCAAATGTGCAACAGTTTCCAGTTGTTCAGAATGTCGTGTAATTTTACAAATTTTCAACAAACTAACGTCTTGCTTTCTCATATTTAAGAAAAATTGAAAGTGAGGCCATGTGTATGATTTTTGTTAATTTTTATATCCTTGCTGGAACACATACACCTGTTACAAACCGTATTCATTTTCTCATTAAAGTTGATTCTGCTTAAAAAAGGAAATGTGAGGCAAGTAGTCGACGGAAATGACAAAAATATTAGTCCAGAACTTTTTTATTATTATGCATATCAGTATTTATTTCCAGTGGTGGTAGATATGCTGGGAAAATCATGAAATAAAATGCCTGGAACCGGCACGAAGCGAATTTTTTACCATTTTCTTTGGGCAGGTTGCCGGTTGGACGAAAGTTAGATAAGTGGAGGTTTGAAAGATTATAAGTTAACTTCTTTTTATGTGTACATATACTCATTGTTTATTGAGCAACGCGTGGATGGTAGGTTGCCGTTGGATAAAGTTGGTGGGAGAGGAAGTGGGTTTTCTCACGGCAAGGATGATGAGCTGAGCGACGTAATTAATGTTGATGTTATCGAAGGCACCCCTACCTCTTTTTATCTAGTCACTAGTCAACTAAATAGTTGCTCCTTAACTTTTGCGGTAAGACAACGCTTACTGGGCGGAAGTTTTGTTTCTTACGCCATGCTCATAATAATCGACTACGAATACTCCTTTGCTCCATTTCTCACCTGTTGCGACAGTCAACTCTTGCAAGCAGTTACACATGAATGGAATTTGCACAAGAAGTGAAGATTCTTCTCATTCTCACCCTATTTTACGTCCACGACACTGACTATGAAATTGTCCGTTAGCCAATCACTACTACACTAATAGGTGTACGCAATGTCGAAAATAGATCAATGGCAAGAATTATAGAATACAATTTTAATTTACAAAATAGGAATGTTGCTTCAATGCACGCTGGTTTGTTGATAACTCGTGCGTAAATACATACTTGTATGCGACATTTTTGACGGAATCGTTGAACATTTTATTTTTATCTTATTCAATGAGATTGCCATATTTGCAAGTTATTGGATGCCAATAACTGCGCATTTTCGACTACTAGTTGTCGTGATTAATCTCGGCCAGTAGGCAGCTAAAAATGAGTAACTATTAAATACCATCCCTGTAAATTAATGAACTTTCCAGAGGGAAGATCTGGCTGTGAGAGCCTCGGCATATTAAATATGGTGGTATTTGGACTGGATTTTGTCCTTTCTATTTCATCTATTATCTGCTGGGTTGCAAATTGCAATTTGCTTTTCCTTGTGCTTTGATACGGTGAATCTGAATCAATTGATGGTTGTCGGTCGGTGTCCAGCTGGCAGTCCTGGCATTAGGCTTGGCCTATGGTAACAAGTGAGTAATAGAAGTTTTTGCATGAATAAAGATAAACCAAGCTTCCAGTTTTCGAGTGCTTGACCAAGTTCAAGGCTAAGTCAGTTTTGGTCTGCATATAATTATGGTACCATCTTCATTCCTTATTGTTACTTTGTTCAAAAAGGGTTTGGACTGCTACTTGGGCTTACGGTGTCCAACATTAAAATTTGCGAATTAAACCAGGTACAATTTATGTACTCCAGTGCTACACGGGATTGCGCACCGTTGTTGGGTATAGGTTATTGTGCATTAGGAATAACCGGATTTACATTTTTACGTATGGAATCAACGGGAGAGTTTTCTTAAACGGATAATATGCTATGCGGCCTATCCTTTTTATTGATTTAACATTTAAAAAATTTATATAGTTAAGATTGTGTACAAATATAATCGGCGAAATTTCTAGGATTAGATCGAACGCATAATGTTTCGGTGGGTTGAAGCTAAATCACTGCATTAATCAGTTAGTTTCAATGTGACCACACTAAAACAACTACGTTTGTTGTTTGCAATTAGATATGTGTAGGAGTATGAAGCCCATTTCCTTCGCATTCAGTCCCTCTTACAATTGAAATCCAACAAGTGTTGCATTAGAGTTCCAGGATATCTCTTTTTTGCCTAATTATGTTATAACACTACTGCATCTAAACAGGATTAATTATCATGTCGAATGAATTATACCAAGTTATGTTATGTACTAGCAGTTGTGGTGTTATACTCGTTGATCATGCAGCCAGTTTGCTCTTGGTTTTGGCCAAGTGCATGCTTCTTATATTTTATGATGATGGATGATATGAGATTGCTGGGATAATAACTAGCTCGTTCGTTCGTTCTTTGGTTTGCTCATTGCGAATAATTTGCAACGCTTGTAACAGAGTCAGGGAAGTACATATGCAATGTGGTGAAATATAGAATGGTTGTAGTGCATAATGTTAGTTGCCTGCCACGATGTTTATCGTGCTGGTGGTTGTGGTGGTGGTCCCCACTCACTTTTACTGTCAATAGCCGAATAGAAGGTCAACCCTTTCCTTTTTCGCAATCTCTGGAAATGGTTCATCCATCCTGTATGTAGGTTGCAAGGGATACAGTATTTCAAATCTGTTTGATTCATGCTACTGAGCAATTGCTGTAGAATATCTCAATTTTAGTGGATGGTCTCTAAGACTGTATATTATAATAAATGAATCCTCAACTCATTCAGTCTCTGCTCTCTGCGGGTGTGTTGTCTTATACTAAGTCTTTAGTTGCTGATGCAAAAAATAGTCTTTCCATCTTTCATGTGCAAATATGGATTTGCAAACCTGCAAACAGGTAAGTAGGCAAGCAATCTCAAGAGTAAAAAAAATACTCTTCTTTCCTTTACACAGCAATGTGATTTTGGAAATGGCAACAAAAAATGGCAAGTAGCAAGGCAAAAGTCGTGGTCTAGTCACACTGCCTGCACGACCAAAATTGCCATGCATATGCACTAGTTGTCTATATGTAAAAGGATAATAGAACACAATACAATGGACCCACTTTGTCTGTCGAGCGAGCCTCGAGTTTACGCGTAATTTTATGATGATGGCTTACGTAACCGCTTCTAATACTTCTTTTTATAAAAACTTGTAGAATCTCTTCAGATGTATGCAAGAAAACATAGAGATTATTATTATTGCTTTGCATTGCTGCGTCATTATTCTCGACAATGGTCGATAAGTCTCATACTTGCAATTGTTTTGCTCCTAGCTACCCACCTACACGAGTGCTTACATATTTGTTAGCTTTGAATAAAGGAAAGGTGTTTTTTAACTGACGCAAGATACAATTTTTCATACTGTCAATACAACAGCAGTAAGTTAGCAAGTGCTTTAATTGGCGAGCTTCCTCTCTTTGGACTTTATCTTGAAATTGAAATGAATAAACAAACTGGGATGAAGTATTACGAGTACACTTACACTTATTACTATTGTTTGACTTGTTTTCTTGTTGCTGCTCTGCTATGTTCTGCTTTTGCGGCTGTAGAGGACTAACTTAACCTTGTTGGGAAAGTATTTCGCAAAGTGTGCAACAAAGGATGCGAATTTGAGAGGAGTGAGGCACTGCAATTCTATTCCTTCGCAATTCTCGCCTTCGCTCTTGGTTTGGTCGTGGTGGTCAAACGAGTTTCCTCTTTCAATGGAATGAAAATGGAATGGAACGGACATACAGCTAGTCAACTAACAAACCATCCGACTCTAATCCAATGTTGTAAAGTTAATGGTTACCTTAACTTTACTTTGGCGTCGCTTATATTGCTATACATACTGTATTGTACTTGTTGCATTACGTTGGTTTTACAGCCATGATGTAACCCTTTGGATGAATTCTGCCATTCTACATTCTTTGGTGTGTGCAAATGTTGTTTGCTAAGAAATAAATTGTAAGCGGATAGTCTTTGTCAATGTTGACTTCACTCATTCACTTGCACTTTTTCTTGCAACGTGTAATCTACAATTTTCTGCTGTTATTTCCTGCTGTTCTCCACTCCCTCTTGTCTTTTTTTATTCTTTTTGATCTTTACGGACGGGCGTAACAAAATTGGGAATTGGAAACGTGAGTGAATTGAATGTTGAATGCTAAATCCATTCTTTAATATGTTAATTAATTAATCCATCAGAAAATGTATGTTAGCATAAGATAGCGTTTCATATATTGATAATATGTTAATTTTTCCAAAACCATGGAACTGAGTCATAATTAAGATGATAAACTAGAATATAAAGAAACGGTTTAACTTATTGAAACGCATGCACTACTTGATTGCTTAAGCAATTATGAGCCGTGGAAATGTGTGTTGTATTTAAGATTAATTTTAGTCCATAAGTTGACCCTAGCAGTATTCGCACGAATTTTAGAACTACTAATACTACTTTATATGGATATTTGTATTATTTTGATTAGATACTTTGTAATATTTATTGTGGAACTCAACCATAACATTTTTCTTTTTACGCACTCTTGGCAAATTGCTAATAAATTAGTGGTGATCTTGCCATTGTAAAATGGTTTTGATTCCACCGCATTACACAGCTACAGTGTACAAGTATTCAATTCTCAGTTCAATTATGTGATGCACAATTTCATTAGCGGTTAGCTTAGTGTATTCGCTTTTCTTATTTGTTTTTGCCCTTAGTGCTGCAAGCAATTGCAACGAATTTGCATTGCTTGTATTGCATCAATCCTGTATAATTACAAACAAGTAACGCCAACAAGTTGCAAAAAACAGAGGGCATGTCTTGTTTTGAGCAACAAGTTGATTTGATTCATTTGAAAGAATATGAAAGGTGTTATTAACATTGATTTTGAATCTTGGTCCTATTGCGACACCACGGCATGCCATAACTTACTGACATACCTACACGGCCATTACCAGACGGGACTGACTACAGATAAGGCAATTCATTAGTTTTACTTGAGATTTTAGACTTACATTTCAATTTCCCATGCGACCAAATGTGGTAATCTGTTTAGAACGATGTACTGCTATTGATTCCAATTGAACATTTATCCCCTGCCATTGTTCTGGAAAGCTACAAGAAATGTATCATTATTGAAGTGGGAAAGGTGAGACACATGTGGAGCCTTTAAGTAATTTCATTCAATTGAATTACTTCGTTCAACATATAATAAAAGGCCACCCTGCACGCCGGCAGACAGACAAGTTGACTCAACTTGAACCCGAATTAAATGTATGGGTCTGAAGATCCTTTCGGCTACCTTAATTGTCATTTCGTTGCCATATGTGCATGTGCACTACAACTTGACTTGACTGGTACAAATAATGAGTACCCGTTGGAAATTCACATGGTACACATTAAATAAATAAACCCAATCCGTATGCAAATGTGTCTTTATAGAGTTAAGAATTAGCATAAGCAACTACAATGCTTTGCATGTTTTCATCCGGGTTATTTCTTCCTCAGATGGATGCATATTTATGTATGGACCCCTTTCACATAATATGTAGTTACCCTGCCTCTAACTGAGCTGAACCCTTTTGCCCTGTGACTCTTTTCTATTCAAAGGAGATGATGAGGATTGACTCGACTCCAATTGCATTAATTGATACGAAAGAAGTTGGATGAAAAAATGCAAGCAAATTAAACAGGCAGAAGGAAAGATGGGATGCCATTCGTTTCAACTCTTGCTCTTATTATTTCTACTCTTATTCTAATTAGCGACTGTGTGTAAAAAAACTTGACAAAAAAATCAAGGGTCTCTTTCTTTTGGCCTTTTCCTCACCTTTCACCTTTTTCATTCTCAGACTAGGATCAAAACTGGACTGGTTTCACACTCCTTGTCATCTCATTCCCACCTTTGCCCTAGAAAAAAATGTAGCTATTCCAAGTTTCATTCATTGCCCGTTTAATTAGACTGGAATTATGTGAAGAGCAAAAATGCAAATCCCTGTTTTTTCAATGTGTACAAAATACTACGGGTAGAATACGGATGCAGGCACATGGAGGGCAAAGTTTACGGGATTTGGAATGAATAACTTTGAAAAAATTAAAAGCAAAAAGAAGGCCATTCCCCTTTTATTTGGAATTCGCCGGTTTACATCATAACAAATATGTCGTAAGACAGCCGCTACTTCGTGACCATGATTTTTTTGAATTGTAATGAGTTTTAGTTTTCTTTAAAAAAACGGAGATTTGTATTTGAAAGTGGTAGTTTTGTTATTTACGTATGTGTCACTTGTGAACTGTGGAAATGGGAATAAGGACAGAATATGGAATGAGACCTTGTACCTTGCATAGGCTTAAGTTATCCAGGGAACTTATCCACATCCTCATTTTGAAATTTAAAATTCTAATATTTGCACTTATTTTGTTTTTCGTTGACATTTTCCTTTTCTCAATAACACAAAACGGTATTATTACAACATCATGATGTTTTTGTATTGATCCATATTGGTAGGTTTTTTTAACCAAACAGGGAAGATCTGGCAAGTATAAGAAACTTTAAAAGTAATGTGTGAATGTAGTTGACTTCAAACTCATTTGAAGAGTCTTAGTATTTTGGTTTTTCATCTTATCTCAGCCTGGTTAATAATTGGGACAGTTGTCGTTGTCACAGATGCACTGTCCGACAGAGACACATGTGTGTCACTCCAACTTAAGCTCTGGCCCTGATCTTAGGAGGAAAAGAGCTAAAAAATGTCCAGGTTTTTTAAGACTCTGCCGACAGAGGAACAAATTATTGCCTAAATGACCCTTGCTTTGATCACATTACCCTTTTCCACCCCCATGGGTAACTGGATACTAGAAAAGTTTTCTATGTACCATGCACATTTTGACATCTCATAAATTCAGCACCCATCATTTCCTCGGAAGAGAAGAAGCTTCCCTCCACAAAACATTTCATTTTAAAACAGACTGAGTTTGGCGTCTATTTAAACATTCCGATATTCAATACTTTCCTAAGGTATAGGTTCTCATCAATATTTAAAATACACTCGTAATGAATTCACATGTGCATAATGACGAAATAGGGTGCTTAATAGTTAATTTAAGTGGCAGGGAAACACTTCAGGTCAGTGTGGAGAAGGGTGGCGTCTCGTTCATTGTGGCAAGCTTTTATTTAAATTGGCTATCATTCAAATCCTGTGTCTCTTTTCGAAAAATTACTGTTGACAATAAGGAAAAGAAAACGCTTTAATAAATATGTGGAGACATCCAACGATTCCAGTATTTGTGCGGATTATTCCAATATTCCTACTATAATTTTAGTGTCCAGATTTTGAGTTTAGAATGAATGGAAATGGTCGATTTGAAGATTGGGCGTTCCACCACCAGCTATGTTTCAATTTAATTTTGCTAAGAATTGAGCGATCAATGGCAATGTTCCGAATCAGACAGGAGCCACTTTTAAGTCCTTTGTTTATGCCATTTACTAAATTACGGATAAGTGATAAGGTAAATTCCTTCAAAGCATACAATTCACAGGTTATGCTTAATTAACTTTCAGTTTTAAGACTATAAGTATTTTAAATCAGTTGATTGTTCAATAATTTGAATGGGACACTGTGGCGTCTCATTCATTTGGTTTAGACTTTGGAATCGGAGAATTAGAAACTTTAAGCTAAAAGGCTCCAGAAATATATGTGCGACGTTTTTGAGTCAATCACCCTTCAACGAGGTATGATCTGTGAATTTCAATTTTCTATATTTTATTGTGAAGTAGTTGGCGCGTCAGATTACATTCTTCGTTTAAATATGCATCTTTGAAAAATATACTTATAAAATAACCTTGCAAATATTTCCTTAATCTAATGCATTATGGATTGACGCTTACTTGTCTCATATTTCTTCAACGAGATGAAAAGTGAATAAAACAGTGATTTTTCTATGAAAGGAGAATTCATTGCGTAAACGGATAATTTGCACTGACAGTGACAGAAGTATATGGGACTCGTCAAATCTTACCGTTAAAATAATAGTTGGTCATAATCAAACCAAGCAAAAAAAAGACAAGAAGAGAATGTTAGTATAGCCAGCTTTGGACCTTTAGTTGATTTAGTTTGGGGAGTAAGGCAAGGGTGCGAGAAGCATGTTTGGTTGTAGCGTCCGTAGTTGTTGGGAATTGGCTATAATAAATTCTTAAAAGCCTTAATGGGGAAGATAAGATAGAATGGCGATAATATGCGCGTGTTGCAATCTTGCTAAAGTTGCATTGCTGGTGCAATGAAATGAAATTCATGAATGTTGGATTATTACGCTTGATTCTGCATGCTTTTGGCTTTGGCGAAGTGTCGCAAGATTTGGCAGTCGACGGCGCACTTGCACTTGCCCCTTCATAAGTACACTGCCCTTTGCACAACAATCCAACCGCAGCCAATAAAATAATCCACAAAATAAAATAATAACATTAGACCTTATGTTTTGTTTGTTAGTCCATCTACCTGACTATCCTTCTCAAGTGTGCACATCCTATTCCGTTCTCAGCACATTGATGAGAATTCGTACATGCAAAACAATTTTAATGACAACTCCCACCTAAAGCAACTAATTAACCACTACTCATTGTTTTAGCAACACCACTAGTATATTGGACAAAAATAAGGCAAGGGACGAGTGAAAAATTAGCCTTTCAGTAAAAGTATAACACTAATAAATATTTCGTTTAGTTTATGAGTTTATGTGACACGACCGTGGAAATGATGGGTAATCAAGAATCTTTTTGCAATTCGATCTCAAATCAAATTATGACATCATGTGAATCAACCGTAAATATGCGACAAAGCTGATTTATTAGGCATCCTGCGCAATTCGACTCCATCGGTGCATGTTTTAAAACTCTGCAACCGGGTATTAATGTATTTTTTTTAATGTACGTCTTTACAGCCCTTGTGACATACTTTTCTAGACAATAGCGGTTAATTTTTATGTTGCAATCGCTTGAATTTCTACGTTGCAACTGGAGAAACGCTTGATTTGGTTTCACATTAATATTTGGACGAGGAATGCAACAGAACGTAAACATCCTCGTGTTTATGGTTATGAGGGTAAGGTAGTTTCATGTAACATGAAAAAATGAGAATATTTATTATAAATAATCTGTCGAAGCTATTTTTGATCATGATTTTAGTTGTCGTGTCATTTACACTTCTGCACCTATAATGGCAGGCTGGTTTCAAGTTTCATTCATTATTTTTGCACGTGTAGATTACAGGAAATGAATTAGAATTCCAGCACATTTTTTTCTAAGTTGGTTAATGCCCGGGTCATATATTTGTTAAATTAAATTTCTGTTAGTAAATATCTGTAAAATACACGTTTGAAGCAACGGTTAAAATAAAAATGAGCCCACTGTAACCAATTATATCTCTATTAATTATAATTTTCTTTCAATAAGTTCGCTTTGGTCCTTCCATACGATTTATGGTAATATAAGGAAAGGAGTTAAAAACCACAGGATTCGGACACATGCAACCTGCTTTGCCTGGAATAGATAACAACTATCTAAAATTCAACAGTTTCCTGTATGCCTCAAAAGCAAATGGACCACCTTCAACTCAACTCTTTTTATACAAATACCACGAATATATTTAACCTACTACATTTGTTTGTATACTACCCAACCACACTGTCCTGCTTTCTTTGCCGATAAAGTGATTTAATTTCAAACACAGTCGACATCCGTTTGAGCCTCTGTTTCCCAAATTTAAAAAAAACTGACAGCCAAGTTCCTTACCTGACGATAGATATTAATAGTTCACTAACATATTTCTGCTAAAATTTATGTTAACCCTTTTTTGTTAGGGATTGTATCACAATTCCAAACATTTTCTTGTTACATCCCAACTTAATATTTAATTTGATTACCTATAATTTTTCTAATACTTTATTTCGGTCAATTTAACAACATCCTCCTCTCTCTTGTAACGCTGGAGAAGAAGAAACATTAAGGAAGAAATGAATTGGACAGGAATGAGTTAAAATAGTTTAAGTTTTCCGGTGAGACATAAAATGATCATAAAGTTAAAAAAAGGATTTTAATTGCACCGGAGCATTATCCAAGAAAAAGAGTAACATTGGCAATGTTACATTGCCATAGTTTATGGTTGCATAGTTTAGGTTTACTAAGCATTACTTACTCGCTGCCTGTGGGAGTCTGTGGCAGTGGCAGTGGTAGAACTGGCTGAAATCGAGAGTAAGTTACTGGGTCTAGCTGAGAAAAAGCTTTCAGTCCAACGCCAACCTCGAGTCGGAGAAGAGTGCTGCAGCTTTTCAGAGTGGTTGTCGTTGTCTCACTTGTTTTGCGTTGAGGTAGGAAATTAATTTCAAAAAACCTCAACCTCAGCCCTTTGGGGTGGATGAGGAGCCCTTGATTAGGTCCTGGTTGTGTCCAATGTCGGGGGAACACCCATTTGTCACCATTTAAAAAAAGATATTTAGAAAAAAAAACAGTCTGCTACTCTACTGGTGAGTTCGTGATAAACTGAGGATATTTGAAGTGTATTAATTTGTGGAGTGGATTTTTGACTAATTGAAGAAAATTGACTCACTGGAAGTTATTCATGAAGATGTGTAGTTGTGGAGAAATTAAAGACTTTTACTGACCTAGTGTGGAACCCATATTCAAGTTCACGTCAGGCATCTCTCCCTTGGTTGCAGTATGAGTATGAGTGAGGGTGGACTTGATTTGGTTAGGGACATGGAAATGGAAAGGTCGTCAAGTCCTTTGAATTTACGTACGGCAAATAGATCCTCCGGCTCAGTTTCTCCCAGTCCGAAAAAAGTCCCGTCCCGTAAAATGCTACTGCTTCGGATTAGTCGGTCATCTAAAAGGGATGAGGATGAGGATGGAACTGGAGAAGATTTGGATTTGGAGGAAGATGAGGGAACACCTTTGGATTTAAGTTGTCCTAATCGAAGGAGGGGCTCGTCTTCGGGAGATTTTGCAAGGGTTAAAAGTCGAGGGGACTCTTGCTCTTCATCATCAAGCATAGAATGGAACAGGGGGGAATATGTGGAGGATTCGGATGATTCAGATGGTCAACCCATGGACCTAGGAATTAATCCTAAAGCGTACAAAAAGTCGTTGATGAAGCGATACCGTAAGTTTTGGTTTGACTTGTCTCAATCATTAGGTATTCATGGGTGCATATGGGTAACGATGCATAAAGAAGAAGGGTTAAACGAAGGGCGACCTTATTCATATCTGCTTATCTGAATCTTGGTGACATCAGGATGGCTATTTTGAATTGGCAATTGAAATTTCATCGGCAATTAGTTAGTTCAACTAACTTATTTGGGGTATTGGTAAATACTAATGCATCGATCCACGTTAGAGCGTATTGTCCAGTCGCAAACAGGGTTTGTGAATAGTTAAAGATTTAAAATTATTTGTTTAAATTCAATGAATGGTTTCGTTTGATCTGATAGCATGACTAGTTACCTAATGCGTTGGACTTTAAATCAAAAACTTTTTTGTGGACAAATGTCGGACGGAAGTTGGTTTAGGTTGGAGTGGATGTAGGGACCTCGTAAGTAGATCATAGTGCCTCGCTCTCTCTGGCGTAGATGGTTTCTTGGTCATGGTTGAGCCCTTAACTCATCTTTACATATTCTATACTTGCACTTGTTACCTGCTCTGCTCTAGTTTTCGATCTGAACGAAAATGAAACTCATCTCGTCAACGTCCACCGAGTTTCAACTTTTCATTTTTATGCGTTTTTCATCCTTCCGTCCAAGTTCTTTCGAGAAGAACCAGGTCGTCTCACTCTGCTTAGCCACAAGCATACACGCATCCACCTAGACCTTCCACTACTAAATGTCTTGAAATTGGAGGATGAAGAAAGGATGAAATAAATGGATAATAAAAAAATTCATTTGACGAATTTAAATTTTTAACTCCTGCGTAACAATGCAATTTTCAACAAAAGCTTTAGGACTTTAATATGCACATTCCTTCGTGACCAATGTACATCCTAAGTATCAGATCCCACCTTGTGTGGTTAATTATTCATTTAAACAATTTACACATGACATAAAACCCTTATTAAGGGTCTGCGGAAAGTTGCATCGCTCTATGAAATAAACTGCATTACGCATCAGTTTTGACTTTGAAGGAGAAAGTGTCAGAGGATGTGCGTTGTTTATGCGTAACATTTAATAGTGAATAGTTAACTTTATTACATTTTTGTTTGAGGCTGTGTGTAATCACTGTTGTGGGGGATGTGTTGAGCAAGAAGCGACTTAGATTCAGGGTCCAAAAAGGCTCGTTTCCGTGTTTCGAGGGTTTATTGTTGTAATTTGTTGGTTGGGTAACACGGAACTGGAAATCCGGACCAGTTTCAGTCCGACCTTTTTTTCAAATCTGAAATGTGAATCTAAATTTAAGTGCGACAATTTAAGTTGGTGGATAAATTTGGAATGGGCACAAACTATCAGTATGCTACTTTTTTCCTAAAATTTATACCTTATTGATGAGACTAAGATATTTGATGCGTTCATAGCCAAAATCTTTTAATCCTGATTTGCATGATATTTTAAATTTTGATATTTAAACTCAATTCATTTCATACAATATAATGTAGTTGCTGGTGAAGGTATTTTGGTAAATGCGACATCATCATGAGAAATCGAGGTGGTGTAGTAAGTAATCAATGAACCGTATTCATCCGCTGCAATCGATTGAGAAGAAATTTGGATTGGGACGACGGATGGTGCAAAAAAGTGTAAAAACTTGGCCCAATTGTCCCTCCGACCGAACAATCCAATTTTTCAATCAATATCAAAACCCAACCAAACCAAAACACTTTCTCAGCAACTAGAGTTTCCTTGAATCGAAGAGTTTTAAATTGGTGTGAAATTTAAAGGTCTCGTAGCTGATTTTAACCTTAAACCAAGACACCCTAAAATAATGAGAGATCTCCTTGAAATAGATCAAAGTCAGGGAAACCTTGCACTGAACAAGGACATATAGACATGAGAATCGGAGCTCGTAAAGGGTCTTCCTGTCTCCGTATTAGTATCTAGTGCAGTAGTGTCACCACAATCTAGTGGGTTGCCCATTTTCTTAAAATAAACTTCTCATAGAATAAAATGTAAAGGTAAATCCTTGAACGAAACGGAGAGTAAGTCATAGATACAGAAATTTGTTGTTTTGAATTGCGAGAATAGGAAGTGATCTTTTATTTATGTGAGCACAGACCTGTTAAAGATCACCCCGATCATGCCATGTTCAACCTAGTACCCGTAAATCTCACTATTTCAGTGAGTGGTTTAAGTCAATTATACAATGGACTAATTCCTGTCCTTGGTCCATTCTCCACTTTGCATTGTTAACACAGTATTGTTACCCTGAGTGAGCACTAATCGTCCACCCATCCAGTAACTTGCCCTTGGTAGGTTAGGAACATGAATGCAGGGCAGGGCAAGGAGTGTTGTGGGAGTAGGAGCTGATGAAGGGTTTGTCAAGTTGAAGGATACTTGTTCCATGATGAACAAATAGAAGACAGGTCCAGTCCATGAGTAAAAATAAATAGGGCAGAAGGACAGAGAGAGAGAGACATGAAGACTTAAGTACAAGTACAGCATGGTTGGATGGATGAGTTGAATTGATTATTTGGTTGGACTCAACCTTGAGCAGAGTTGGAAAAGAGGAGACCGGAAGGATCGGTTGAAGGTCGGTTGAACGAAGTCTGTTCTTACCCGGGTACAAGAACACGGAGAGAAAGAAGGGTAGCCGGTTGGTAGTTGGTATCAGCCGGGCATGCATCCATTTCCAGCAGAGAAAGAAGCCTAGCCTAGTCAAGGTTACTTTGAGAAAGGCCGGGTTTCTCTGCTCCAGAGTTTTCCCCGAGAAGTAAAAATAGGCTACTCACTCCGTCTAGCCTTACATTTGCTACATTGCAAGGCAAGCATTGCAATGCAACCGAGGTCCCACCTTGACGTCACAGGAAAATCAATACTCCGACCGGAGAAATCCGAAGTTTCAAAACGAGTCCCTGGTTTCTAATGCCGGATAGAAAGAGAGTGAATGAGGGGACTTCCGCATCTGCGATTTTCATTTTTCTCCTCCTCCTCCTTCTTCTTCTCGCTCATGAACTCCTTTAGTTAGTCCTTGACCCATCCAACATCAGCCAAATTTTCGTTTGCTTCTTTTCTCTCTGGGAATTGCACACTCTGTCCTGCTAATGATTGCCACTACCGGAACTCAGGACTCCGTTCACTCTCACTCCTGTCAAAATCATGCTCTTTCATGTTGGTCACCTGCCATAAAATATTTTGTGCTTTCATAACTTGTTCTACACACAAGGATATGTTTGTCTTAGAAGTAAACCAGAGTGTGCTGGATCCAAATAGAAGCCTGCAAGATTGTATAGTAATGCGATTTGTTTCATTACTAGAGCCACAATTTTGTCTTAGCGTGCATTTTCAGACCTATCACACCGAAAATAGGATATTTGTAAAATGTAAGAATTTGACGCGAGTGAGGATATACAATTTTAGTATTGATTTTTCACAATACTCGGTGTAAATTTGTCAAATTGACCCTTGCTTAAATTTTAATTAACCAATTAAAAGTTTTGCAAACATACTCGACAGACAGGGGTTCGAATAATTTCTTTTTACATGGAGCTGCAAGTACATCATAATAAAACAGTAGTTTGGAAAGGATGATAATAATTTAACCCTTTATTGAATTGATTTGGAATGATGAGTCAACCGCAGTTAATGGCTGGAGTTGAAATGGGGTTGTCGTTGCTCATGCTATCTTTAATGTATGGCCTTGACTGAGATGAACATGAACAAACGAAAGGAAGGAATTTGCTGTCTTCCTCCTTTTCTTGTGGAGCTTGCATACGTATGATTTATTCTGCGAAGCACCATAATAACCAGTAGCTTTTGGACCTTATACTGATTACTGATGATGCTCTTCCGCTCCTGCCCTATCCTATCTGTTCCAAAGTGACGTGAATTTATGTCAGTGGGACAAACGAAAGTTTGTCCATACTTGGTTCATTGTTTTCCTTTCATTTAAGTCAACTCCAGCCAGTGTGGAACTTGGTTATTCAGCTACTTATGCACAGGGATTGTGTGTCCGTAACGTCTGTAACTTTTAAAGGGTTGCTTATTTTCGGAATTTGCTTTCAGTTATTGTGGTTCGATCTTCGCTTGTTTTTTGGTTTGCCGAAAGGTCAACCGGTTACGACCTAGGTCATGGAGCATCAAATTTCCAAACTGTGGCATGGGTTACATCATGTAACTTACATGGGGTATTTTTGCAAGGTTTTTGCCCCAAAAGTTCTGGAATAGGTGTTTTGAGTTTTGCATGTTGAAGCTACTCCTTAGATCAGTTATTAATCAATTTATTTATTACAAGTACGTGCATAACTTATTTTTGCTTTGTATAGTGGTTACATCGCTGTGTTTGATTTTGATAAAGTTTATTGCTTATTATTCTATAATTTTCGTTTGGGTTCGCAATCCACTTTCAAATTTTTAAATTTGATTCAAGAACATGACAAGTACGACAATTGTATGGAAAAGTAATTAAGTAAATCCAGAAGCAGGGTTATTTGGTAGTCCTTGTCCTTCCCTTTGTGTACAAAAATTATGTGTATTGTTACAAATATTTCAAAGCTCCATCCCAATTCCACGGACTTTTTAAAAATTCCACATTTAATACCCAAGTCCAGTGATGCAATAAACCCATGCATCAAATGCTGTCGTATTAACCAATTCACGTAACATTAAGTACAATTTACAATTAAGTAAAATTAAATTCACCAGCAAAATGACAATATGTAAGCTACGTATGTACCACGCGTCTTGTATAACATGCAGTTCTTAGTTCTGTGTACTGGTTTGGTTAAGAATAAGCGTGTTGAGCAGAGTTGAATGTTTGGTTTTTCTTTACTTTGGCAACGAATCAAGTTCTCGAATCTCAAATCAAAAGTCAACGCTCAAGTTCAACTGGATGGTGACCTATGAATATATGCAAGTTCCCCAATTATGCAATATGATGTGGCATACCTCATCTAGTCTGTAGTGGTGTACAATTACACATAGTGGTAGTTGTGGACCTCTTTTTATTGCTACATTTGTTTTCCTCCAACAGTACCTATTACTACTATCACATTAAACAATCACCAAGCCAGCCCAAGTCGTTACTCATACCCTCCGCGAGGCACACGCAAAAAAATCACAACATGACTAACATGACACTTACCTTTTTACATTTCTAGTATTCATTTCTTTGCAAATAATTAGTAGTGTTATTATATGGTATACCAATATACCACGAACCAAGTGTTTTCTGTATTGGGTAAAGATAAGAAGAGGTACATGCATCACATCGCTCATATGTTCGCAATGTCTTGCTATTACAACATCAATTGCATGCTATAATAATAATTGCAATCATAGTAATAATATTGCTCCTACTGCCCCTTATGCTATTGCAATCAAATCACGGCTGAATTTAATGCATCCGCTGTCAAATAAGCTTGTTTTTTTTCTTGGATATTGACTCTGCTTGACCTGACCTTTTTCTTCGTGTTGTGGATGGTCGGGTGGGAGAAGTAAGGCTAAAATAACAAATGGCTGGTTTGACAAAGGGAAGTGTCAGCATGTGCCCTTAGTCAGATTGTACATGTACACAGGATATTTTTTATCCGTAATGCTATCTCTGAGAATGTCCCTCATTCGTGGGTAATCATACCCAAGTGAAAAATATTTGTTCACTATCTTTCACAAATTTGTATCCACATATGTATCCACATAGATTGCATATTGGTTGGTGGTTAGAGTTTGAAAACGGAGGAAGGGTGTGAGTAAAATAAAAAAATATGCGGATCCAACTGACTCCATAATTAGGTCACTCAGATCAAGTCTGACTACTACATACAATCGGGCGGGTATCAAAATATTGCAGAGGCTGGCAGTTGTGCAATCTAGAAATAAATATTGGATGACAAACAATGACATGATATAGTAGACACATGAAATGCAGTTCATCTTATTTCTCTGAAATGAATATATGTGACAGACAATGGTGTAATGAGTACAAACAATACATATGCTCTTCCCTGTGATGATCTGATGCGTTGCTTGTGATCCCGAGCCAGTCCACGCTTTCCGGTTTTCTTGCTCTCATTCTTGTGCTTGGATAACAAAAGGGAAAGTGATGTCTTCCCATATTTTAAAATGGTTAATATACTGACTATACAGTGTGAGTGTATGTATCTCTATAAAGCTGAAAAACAATTATTAAATAAATAAATGTCACTTCAAGTGTATAAAATTAGGTTTGGCAGTAGTGTAGTCTCCATCCACGCCCACTCCTTATTCCACACTAACTCATTCCGTGTGGTTTAATTGTCCTCTCAATTTACATTTCATTATTTTTCATTGCTGCTCCTGCTGCAGGAATGGAACAACTAACATAACGATACGCTTAGTTCGGTTGGTAAAAGAGTGAGTGAGTGAGAATGAGGCGAAGGTCTTCTATTCTTCCCATTATTCGCCATCAATTTGCAATATCATCATCATCGTTCATCGTAGTCGTGATTGTGGATTCGTAATATAAATAAAATTGTTTAACTTTACTTTGATAGCACACCATATGCTGAGGAGTTAGTTGCGTTGCGTTATATTACGAGTGAATTAAGCGCTGTGCTGTGCAAATCCTATGAATGTACTTGCAGGCCTCTTTTTTTCATTGCAATATTTTTGCATCCACTGCCTGCGTTACGTTACATATTATATTACTCTGGCTTGGTTGAGTTCAGTCAGAGCTTATTTAGATTTATATTCGCAGATTGCGGAGAGCTTCTTTTCGACGCTTTTGCAATAGCCGCTCTTGCTCCATCCGCCATTACCAACGACTCATTATTTGTGTACTTCTTTTGTTGGAGTTTTGAATGTATTTTATTTTATTGAGAATTTGATTCGCCATTAGTTAACTTACTCACTCTATGCCCATATTATCAATCATTGAAGTCCATTATAAACCACAATCTAGTCACAGTCTGCTACATACATGCAAAGTAGCGCTTTGTCTCCTGAGCTAGCTGATAACTAGCATGAATTATGTTCAATATTGGATTTTAATATTTAAGTTTAGTTTAAGAGTGTGAACTGTGACATGAGAATCTGGAAGTGGCATTGCACATCCGACTTCCTTTTTGTCTTCACTACTTTATAAATATCGAGCTACTATATCCAACTCTGAATCCTCTCAGAGCTACAACCGTACTCATCATAACCCTTGACTCATTCATGTTCATGCACTTGGCACATTTATTTTCGCAACATTTCACTATTTTACTTCCTTCCAACTTCAACTTGACTTCAATGTTGCATGCATGAGAAGGATGGATGAGAGAGATTTCTTAAATGAATGAAATGAAAATGTGCAACACACACACTAGAATAGATAAACTAGGCTCTTGTGGATCGAAAAATGGTTTTGAACACATACATATTTACATTGAATTGTATTGTATTGTATGAAGTTATGAGAGCGAGAAAATCATCAACCAGCAAATCACAAACCACATCGTTAGCTAGCTGTTTGTGAGCAGAGAACCGTTTTTGCAGTACATTTGTTGAAATAATATTGTAATGCATTGTGATGTTTTTTAGCGAAGAGCTTTGAAATCGAAAGGTATAACCGATGCGTGTTCATTAAGTTTACACAACTAATGCACGGTTCGTACGTGGTAGATTGACATGAATAAAATGGATTGATTTGAAGAAGATTGCAATTGTTGGAACTTCGAGGTATGTGTAATACACATTGTGCATTATTGGGGCGAATCCACAGTCAAAATGAAAAGGAAAGTAATGCATTACCCAACCCAATTCCGGTCAGTAAAAACAAAAACAACTCCGTAGACTCTTTGTAATGTAATTTTTTGTACATCGTGGGTCAAACTGGAACTTAATGAAGGTATGAAGTTTATGCCAACGATAACAACTAATATAAGTCCCGTCGACAATTCGTTTGGAATTATTTGAAGCTGAAATACATCCAGCAATCTCAAATTTTTGCTGTATTTAGTTTCTTTACATGCTTGTTATTGCCTCATGAGCACCATGAAATATTTCGTCTTCTATTCCTAAAAAGGAGAGTTAAGAGAATGGAGGGAACTTGCTGATACGCAGATGTATAGCACAACACAATTTATTACTGGGTTCAGTAAACTGTCTCCCTTCGAGCCAATCAATTATATTGGATGATCCAATTTGGATCGTGATTCAAGCATGGAATGCCAGTTGGGTTTGTGGGTAATTATTGGCCCAAATTCAACTTTCCTTCTAAGCGGGTTAGAATCCTGTCCTGAATATTTGTAGTGCATAATCTATTTACTACATAGAATATGTGAATGATAAGTATCAAGTAATGTACTCATATAATGCTTGCTGTGCTGGGGGTGATGAATGAAAAGGAAGGCAACTCAACGCCCGCTCAGTTGTTCATAAGTATGCAGGATAATATCAGTTGAAAAAATTTTGATTCAGGATGATCAGATGCAACGAATCCCGTGCTGTGGACAAATGGGTCAGGGCTGCGAGTCTTCGGGATTTCTTGACCCACTTACTTCCGCTAGATCCCAATCCAATACAATTCACTCACCATTACTCAACAGTTGTACATTAATATTACATAGTAGTTTGAGCATAAGATGGGTTGGGGTATCCCTTCCCGTCTGCCGTGGAGTGCACCATGCACTTTTACTACAATTGGAAGGATCATCTCATCATCTCATAGTTCATCCAGGCCATTTCTGTCCTACTGACTGACACGGGTTGTGGCTGAATGCGGGATCTTGAGGCATAAAAAAGCTGCGTTACATGCATTTATTGCCCTGCACTTCTCGCGATCCAAATTGTCTACTCATTTCTTATAAATTTACGTCGGTTGTTTCTACGTAGCTTGTAAAATGATAGAATTAAAGGCTGAAGTAGACTAAAGCGTACCCCTACATGATTGAATTTATGTGCTTCATCTCATTGTGTATGAAAGGAGAACAAGTGTACTCTTTTATATTTTTTACGTATACCCTGCTCACACTACACAGATTCCTCCAGGGCATTTGTTTGGAGATGTTAAGGGTTCCTCCCTTTCAAGTGTATTGAATGAGTCTCCGTCTCGGATGGGAATTGGGTCAACTATTCCGTCTTGTTTTACCTTACCTCGATCACTACCACCACTTGTCGTGGTGATAGTAGAATAGGAGTGGGAGACTGACTGGAGTGACTGGGAGTAATGTGGGTCAAACTTAAACCAGGAAATGTGTAAAGAAGAACAAGGAGGAATTCCTTGTTTCTTGGTAGTTCGGAATGATACATGCTTACATGCACTCCGAATTCAATGAGAAGGTCACATATTTATGCAGATACATTACTCGATTCTGAGTTGGGCTTAGCAAAAACAGAATGTAGTTAGTGTGTGAGTGACACAAATTCCAGTCTTATCCTAGTTCTGCACTCATTGAGATTTGTGTAGGTTTCCTTCCGATCCGTGATTCACACGACAACATCAACAACTGTCCTTTCCCTTCCTTACACATTTGCCAAACACCACCCGTCAGACATGCCGTGACATATGATACCAGACGTGGCCCAAATGGGCAAGGGTATCGAGCAACGGCTGTAAATCATGGCTGATAATCCTTTCTAGTAATTTTGCAGTGATTGCATATTGTATGACCAAACAAATAACAAAATTTGGACAAATAATGAAACGAACATTGATTGCAAACCAGACAAGTGATTGGCTCTACAGTAAGATGTATCAAAAATATTGTTGATTCGTGTTGGACTCGTGATGTTTCATATTCACATCGGGTCAAAATGTTGCTGCGAATTTCCAAGAATGGTAAAGGGTCTCTTTAGAAGATTGAGAGATGCTTGGTTTGAAGGAATGAACGAACTCTTGGATATAAAGATTTGAAGGCAAATTCTCCTTTGCTTTGGTATTGAATGCGTTTATTTAAATCAAAAGAATCAAGCAAAAATGGTGCAACACATAGATAGCAGTAATAGCAACACAAGTGATTGAAGTGAGTGGATTCTTTACGAAAGGTGTAATGCACGCAATCAAGGACATTTTTAGTCACTTGCTTCATCACGACGAACCACAGCAGACAGCCAATTCATTTCTTTTTTACTCCTACTACTTATTTGTATGTCTTGAATTAAAGAACGAACGAAAGGAAAGGATGGATGTAAAATAAAGTTTACGTAACTTGTACGCATTAAGAAGGGTGCATGTATTGCTTGGTCTTGGTTGGCGTGGCCAATGTTTATAATGCTGCGTCTTCTACTCTTGATTCACATTACATGGGAAAGACGCTGGGTTTCTTCGTTGATGAGACCGGATTTAATGTCTCGGTTGGCTGGACAGTTAAAAAATTTCACAAAAAGCTCCAAACTCGATCCCATCACTGCCACCCCCTCTCACTTCCTTGAGCCTGAAAACCAGAACGGAACAGGTGAATTTGATGAGAGCATATTTACTGGCTCACTATCTCCCGTTTTAAGAGGAGTTTCCAATCCCAGTTAATGTTTCTTTATTGCGGTTAGCTACATATTATTATGCTGTGTAAATACTTAGCACTCCAAGGTGCTCAACTTAAAAAAACTAGCGTCTTATGTGTAAATGATAAATGTGGGAAATGTGGGGTTATTCCCTTCCTGTAATTTGGAGGATATGTATCAATAGAATTTAATTTAGCGTCAGTAAGATCTCCAATGTCATGATGCATGTCCTCCTGTTGGTAGAAGAAGCCTACAAATATTGATATACAGACAGATATATGTATACATATAAAAAATGTAGTCTCTCGGTCACAGATAACGCAATATTCCTATAGGCTGCCAATTATTGCACCTTACTCATGCCTTTTTTTTTACGTACATACACGCTTGGCGCTTAGTTTTAGTTGAAAAAAGGGAAAGGTGGCCTAGATTAAGTGCACAATGAGCTTGCAGTAGTTAGTGAGTGAGATTACCTCACCAACCACATTGCTTCACACTTTTCAACATCATCCAACCAACTATTTAACATTGTGCCATTAACATTGTTGTCTGTCTCTGCTGCTGATGGCAATAAGTAAGCAATAGCAATTGCATTGATGATCAAACTAAACCAACTGCCTGCTCTTGTAAAAGGATTGATTAAACTGAAATGTGGTAGCTTTTATTGCACGTCACTCCATCCATTCTTACCAACAAATGCATTCATGCGAATTGCTCACAATCATTCAATGGATTTTTATTATTATCCATTGAATTGTCTCCTCATCACCATGCATGCAGATCCCACTCAAAAATTACCATGTTGAGTTTGTCACTATCAGAGATTTAGTTTGTGTAGCAACTGTAAAAATAAGAAAAGAACAGAATTTTGGCTTTGTCCAAAACTTGAGACTGTATCATATCTGTCATTATGTAAGCAAACTAACCCTTCATTACATGGGTGACGGCCACTCTGTTTTTTTCTTATTGGAATAACCTAACTTCATATTGTAACTTCTGGGACTGAAACATCTCCAGAAATCACCCTTTGTTTATTTTCACTATTTTCAAAAATTCACTGGCTCCCTTTCTCCCAGGGTAAAAATAAATGTCTATCATTTATTACTGCCACTTCTCAACCAACATATCTATATCATGCTTATCATGACATACAAAGTCATGTCATTAATGTATTCGTAAAGTTACCACACCACGGATGCTAGATATCCTAAAAGTAGCCGTTAACTAAATTTTTATAAAATTTGAATTTGATGGGAAAAGGAAGACAAGACTATTTTGAATAGGGGAGCACTAGAACATTTGAGCATACAGTGTTTAAGGGCCAAGTTGTATGAGGGGAAATAGGATGGGTGGGGTAAGACTGTGTTCTGTCTGCTATTTATTTTCTTTGCCCATGATAATGATTTCCGGACACTGATTTCCTTACTACTGGACTCTCTTTGTTCCACTTGGCTAATTCACTCATGCAACAGGTAGGTAGGCAGGGAACAGCTTCTATCCTCCCTGGCGGAAGTCACTTGTCCAATTATCTCCATGAAGAGTAGACGGTGCAGGGTCCACCCATATATTGCGGTTTTTAGTTGAGTAAGAGACAAGTTTTTTACGGCATAGATTGACAAAGTCAAGCGTTAAACTGTCTCACTTTTCTTGGTACAATTTTCATCTTTGTTTAGTCTAATTTTTATTTCAAACTGCTTGGTAAAATATGTACAATGTGTCGTCTCGAACAAATCTTATATGCTCTTAATTGTGGTACTATAACATAATATGCGCCATATCCCTTATTCACAACTTACTACCCTGCGTTTCGCTCTGTTGAGTTA
Source organism: Folsomia manolachei (assembly GCA_036491905.1). Classification (NCBI taxonomy): domain Eukaryota; kingdom Metazoa; phylum Arthropoda; class Collembola; order Entomobryomorpha; family Isotomidae; genus Folsomia; species Folsomia manolachei. The sequence continues at coordinate 30,888 of JAAXNX010000223.1, forward strand.
GTTTTAAAACTTTGAAATAAAAAAAATTTGGATAAGAAAGGCAGCAGAGCAGAGCAAGTAGAAAGGATACAAAGTCAGTGGATAAAGGAAGTAACAGGTAGTTAGTTACTTAGTTTAAATTTTAGAATTGCTATTTACTACACAGTTTCTCCAGGAGGCATGTAGAAGCAAAAAGTAATGACTCGCAGTTCTCTTTCAAACTGAGACCAAGAAAAACAAGGCAACGGTGGAATTATAATTCACGATAGAGGATGAAAATAAGAAGCTTCGCATCCAGAAAAAAACGAGTGGTTTGGTTAAGAATGAATATTCACAATGAACAATAATCTTGGCTTTTCCTTTCGTGGCAACTCTTATTTTATTTCTTAACTGACGGTACACTAGTTGCCGTGTGGTAGAGGGACCAAGATTTCCGTTCCAGTTTTTTTCCCTGAGATGATGAGTCAGTGGATTTTAATGGAAGAGGAAGTCAAGTCTCATCCAACAATAACACAGCACAACAGAGAAGAATAGGAAGGAATGAGCTTCATAATAACGAGTTAAGAAATCTCACCCGACATGCAACCCATTGTTTACTCTGGCTAATTTTATGGAGGAATATTCCTGCTTTTTCTCACATAGAACCATCTTTTTATAACTCTTATCCAGAATCCTGATTATTTTAAAACTAAGTAAGCCAAGAAAATGTTAAGTAAATGAAATACAAGATATGGGAACCGGATTTAAGCAATGCTCATCAGATACATTTGATCTCGATTAGCTAAACACAATTTCCGTTGGACAAATTCACATTTTACGCATAAAGTTAGGGATTCTGTTACTGGGCGATTTTCCATCCAAATTATTGTTTTAATTAAATGAGTGAATTGACGCAAGGTCTAACCATTGTTTTTTTTATATAATTGCAGTTGACGGAAGCAGTGTGGGACTGAGCGGATTATTGGAATTGGAGGGTCGAGGATCTCCAGGGAGGCAAAGTACACTGCTTCAAGGCATATTGAATCACCATCCACTCCCACCGCCCCACAGACTTCCTTCATACAATCCCAACTCCACAGGTAATATTTAACATGTTCTACTGAATGAATGACGGCAAGAGAAAATAAACCAAGTTTTTGTTACACGCGTAGTAATAGTAGAAGTGGCTTAGTATGCATCCATCCAGTCACACAATCGGTTCAAAATTTAGTAACTAAACTTTAGTTAGACTCTCATTTCCTGAGGAAACGATTACAAGTTCATTTTTTAACCAATTTTCTTCCGTAAATAGAGTTTTGTACTGCACTCACGGGCTAAGGAAGGAAACAATTCCTTTGGCATGCTTGACTTGAAAATGAAAAGAAACAGACTGAACTCGTTTTAAAGTAATAAAATGAAAACGAAGAAAACGAAGAAGATAAAGCCGGTCAGATGGCTGCATACATGCTTGTCAAGTTAGATGAGTTTGGGTATCGAGAGTTAAGTAATCCAACTACACTACTTCCGTCTCGGGAAGTCGTAACTAGTAATCTACACTCAGCACAACAACGGTTTTACTTAGCAGAACTGATGAGATGTGTTCTAATAATCCGGACCACTTAACAGAGGATTGAAACGCGCAACACCTAGTTGAAGCATCATTTGCGGGTCTTCATATTTCTGCTAAATTATAATTTTCATGAGTGACACATCTGGAAGACTTTTCGGTTGCAGAAATGGTTGTAAAAAAGATTTAAAGCAGTAAAAAAGTTTCAAGTTCTCACTGGAGAAAAATGACATACAAAACTCATAAAATAAAAAACACATCTAAATCTGTAAGAATAGAATATATGTCGTGGAGAATTTAGGTATCTTAATTTTTTAGAAAAGTAGAAATTTTATGACCGTACATTGTATAAGCATAAAGTCTAGTCTAATTAATAATTCATCCCAACAAGAACCCGAATAGATAAGTAGAATTGGTAATCTATTTATTCATGAATTCGGGACACCAGCCCCGCATTACATTAAACATTCACATATAAACCTATGCCAAGGAACGGATTTCCTTCATTTGCGGCGTGTTGGGCTTTTTAAAATCAAATGTTATTACAGTACAGCGACAATTTATTAATGCAATAGCCGAACACAAATCAACCAACCACTAAACAAAACCACAATTTTATTTTTGATAGCGTATTGTAATATGCATAATTTGGGATGGTAGGAAAAAATCACATTGAGTGAGGCGTATTTTTAGTAATCATGTGTTGCATCCTTCCTCCTTCCTAAACCACTACTTGTGTGTGTGAATGCATTTATTTATTTAAGAGTAAAATTTGGAAATTTGGATGCTCTGATATAGCATAAATCAAAAATCTAATACAAAATGTTTTAATGGAACAGGTTCACTTCCGCCAAGTCCAGCAGACTCTGGTGTGTCAGACGTGGATTCCAGCAGCAGTGGTCACACGTCCAATGACGATACCAAAGGTCGACTTCAGCCCACTCCAGGTAAATATGTGTGTATAGTATGTACATATCTACGAAATATCGATGGCGTGCTGTTTCTGTTATTATTGCGCTTTCCTCCACTTGACGGAATGGTTTGTATGGATCCAATGACATGCCTCGGAATTGACTCAATAGGCCAGCGGAAACGGAAATGAAAATTGCACTTCCGGACTTCCTTTCAAATTTTGGAAATGAAGCAACGTCCCGAGCTTTAAATACCATACTTGTGCTTACTTTATGGAAAAATATTACGTTGGAATTTTCTCGATAATATTTCAATTCTGCTTGACCCACAAACTAATTTATCATCCCGAGAAGATGCATAGTATGAATCCAACTGCATCTCTGACTTACTTTTGTGCTGTTTTAACTTAGGCACCCAGACGCCAGAAAGTCCGAGCCCTGGAGGAGGATACCTTGGATCATCACCCTACTGCCAGCTCCCAGTACGCCACCCATACTCACACTCACTCAATAGACAACATCAACCAGGTCAGTCCACCACTGTTTCCATTTCCAGCCTAATAGGGTTAACACTCTTTCCAGGAAAAATTTCATGAGAATCAGCAAAAGAAAGAAAAGGAGTTGGCAATTGATACTCAATGCCATGCACCATTCTATTATTGTGAATCAACGTTTGTTTTACAGGGAATGTGCCTCAATTAGTTCACACAATTTACCGCATCCGACACCGATTCATATCTTGTTTGCTATTTACTTAGTTGCGGTCAAGTCAATAGTTGCGGTCAAGTTAGAACAGCTTTAATTTAAACTAAGAAATCTTGTGAATTTATAAAGAAATGTCTTGAGTTATTCCTGGCCAAACTTTAACGAGAACATGATTCATTAGTTTAAAAAAAGAGCAAATTTTAGACTGTCTGAAATGGTAGATATGGCAGCGTTCTCAATCATACCCGTCAATTGAGGTATTTATATACGAAAACAATTATAAATGATATGAAACGGAAGGGTGCGTCTACAAGTGTCTTGGGTTGTGACATTAGTTTAGTTGTAGCAATTTCCCCGTAGTGTATTGTCATCTCCATTTGATTGAAGTGTTTCAATTTCTAGTATTGACTAATTGACTTGGCTCAGGGTTCTACTCCACCCCACCCCTCCCTTCCTTTTTCCGGTTAATAAATAAATGCTTTAAAAATACTATCCAACAAGTTAGTTCATTTTCAATTGTGCTCAGTCCTTCTCTGCATTCCAATATATCCTAACGTAATATGTAGTCCATTGTAGAGGAAATTGGTATGCAATTTATTTTATTTTAATCCTCAACCATTTAGTAAATACCATCCATTTAATAATTTCTCATTTTAGCATGAACTTGCAAAATACCCTCTGTTCAGCAGAATGACTGTTCAGTGCAGAGCAAGATTACACATTTAAAGCCGCAAAGCAATTTTTTAAACAGGCTCTATCACAAAGATGTCTGAGCAAAGACCAGATTTGGATTACAGCAGGATACATAGATTTGTAGTTAGTTTATCAATTTATCCGTAGTTGGTAACAAGCAGAAGGACTTTCTGGTATGAATGTTCTAATTGATTCATTTTTTACAAGTGTGGCTGGATTTAACAAGGGTTCATTCATTCCTCAATTTTAATGACGTGTGCAGTTTAGACTTTTTATGACTTTAATAAAACTTGTTACATATCCAGCATATAGGGAACGAATTGCTGCCAAAATAAAAAATTCATTTCATCCCGATATTTGTATAGTTGCCGGAAAAGTACGTGTTTAGCCGTCAACATCGGTATTAATATTGTTATGTATGTAGTTGTTAAATTACTATAGTGTTGCGAAATAGAATTGATTGAAGGACGGAAAGAAAGGAAGGAATGAGGACATAACAGAGAAGAGAAAGATTTGCATGGAACTGAACGCAACGAGTGATCGTTCCTGTTGCGAATTTGGGAAGGATGGATGATGGCTGGCTGAATTGAATTTGCTAGTGTGGTGGGAGGTTATGTAGATAGGCTGCAATTTGCAGTTAAGTTATCTATATACAGGAGAGAGGAATTGTGTATATGTTACTTGGTTGGCTGATTTGATGGTGTTGTTATTGGAGTTGGTTGTGTGGTAATAAGTAACGAAGCAAATGGTGTGTTGGTTGTGTGCTTCTGGGTCAAACTCCTTTCTCAAGGCTGACAACTGAGGTCTGAATAAACACTCCCAACCCAAAGGAAATTGGCAAACAGTCCCCGATGGTTATCCGTAAAGCAGAACTAAACGAGCAAACGCTTAGTACATGAACAATAGACGTTTAGCTTGCATAGTTGGATGGTCCCCCCAAGCAACGTATGTATCTAGCACTTGCACTTGTCCAATAATGCCACTAACACTAACCAAATAGCGATGTGAGTGTTATCAACTACAATAAAATAAGAACAATACCTATACTATAGTCATAAAGGCCAGGTTAATTGGATGAATATAGATGAATGCATTGTAGTTGAATGAAGTAATGGAATTAATGGGGAATAGGAAGATGGGTTGGTTGCTGTTGCAGAATAAATTTACCTTTGCATCACTTGCCATAAATATATGTGCAAAAGTTGTTGCAAAAATTAAACCTGAATTCTTCCTCGTTGTGCCTGGAACTAGGGACAAAAAAGTGGGCATCATTATTTGGTTATGGCTCACCCTGTTTCATTATGATTTTGGCTTATGCATCCTATTTTTTTACATCATAAGGAGACACATACGTGAATTATGTACATGATTGCAGAATACAAGCACAATTCAAACAATACAATGGTTGGTGGGATGTACTTTAATTATCTTGATCAAGTTAAGACTGTTCTGTGGATGAAGATGAGACACATGCATCATACATGCAAGCAAGCATATAAGACATGATGCATATATGGATTTATTTTTATTACACCCCTTTTCTTTTTGCGACATTCATTCGCTCTCTAATCTCATCTCTTGCAAAAAATGCCTGGAGCTTTCTTATTGTATGATTGGGTAAGGGTGTGGCTGTAGCGGTGACATTGGTAGCGAGTGAAACGTATGAGGGCAAAGGTAGTCCATTTTTTAAGTTGAGATTTTTCGTGTTGGAAAGACAAGTTAAGTTTCAGAAGTTCCAATCAAACAACCATATAGTTCCAATACTATATATAAGACCAGGATGAATATGGCATGGTTCACACTCACTTATGGCATCATTTCTGTTGGTTATATGTTGCGCACTCTGTGTGACATTGACATTGGTCATGAATCCCATCAGTCCAGGGAACGCTTTACTTGGTTCGCTTCGCTCAGTGAATTAGTAATTTGTTCATTGAGGAAGTAAACTATTATCTGTCACGCCGCCCCTCCGTCCCCACCACCATCATCCTTCCATGCATCGCCTCAATTTATGATACTTTGACTCAATTCTACTACACCACTCCCACATTACGTAACAAATTATGTATGTACAAACTTGTATCTAACTTATTTTTGCCATTTGGCGAACTTTTTACCCGGAAACTAAAGCAGATCTAGTTGTGTGGTTGAATTTGGATTGGTCTAAAAAATAACTTTCCTTTAAATCTCATAAATTGGGGATTGATTTTGATTAGTTGAAATAAAAGTTTGGCGTTGCTGGTTTTGGTTAGCTGGACTGGATTGAGTAACTTTAGCATTGGACTTTGGCAAATCCATCAACTCTAAGCTACTTCTACTACGGAGTCATGAAATTAAATTTCAAGGGCAGAACTGGACAGGGGTGAACAAACACGACCACCCATCAATCCACTTGAGAATGGGAGAGTTGGATTGAGTCTTATCGGGCAAACGGTTGATAAGCACTTCCCACTCGGGTCTCTCACTCAAATCATAGTGTCTCATCAAATTATACACAAATGTTACGCTCTGTTCCCTTAATAACATTAAGCTTATCGATTAAATGCATGCACGTCCATGTCCTATGAGTGGTGCGGAATACGTTTTTATTTATTTATTTTTGGCACATCCAAATTATAACAGTTGAATAACTTTTCCCTTATTTATCGCTGCCAGCTAGCTAAATTAGTTTAAGGATCGAGATACACACATGGGGACATGTGAAACGCTTGAGCCAAATTATTCCAGTTATCCTCCGTCACGACACAATTCCACAAGTCTTTCCTGGTGCATTAATAAAAAGGTATTTCGTCCTGCGTTGTATTGCATTGTATGAGGAAGTTTCCGAAGAAATTTATCTCCAAACAAACTGGATTCAAGGCCTTACTTATGTATGTCTGACTTTATTTTGGTTACTTGTATAACAAAAAAATCAACCTATTGTCCTCAATTTTTATATGTCTTTTTCTGCCACGTCTTTACACGGATAGGATACTTGTAAATCATGTATGACATGGCAAAACTAACTTAATGGGCCACTCATTGTTTTTGCCCGCATGCATTACTCTTGTCAGGTTGGTGGTTGGCAAATTAAAGCAAAACTACTAAAAGCTTGCTCAATTGTGATAACTTGATGACAATCTCATTTTTATTTGAGGACAGAAATGTGATTTGATTGAAAACAGTAAAAAATTATCCAGGCGTAGGTTTGGGCACCAGTGAAAGTTGATGGGTTAGGTAATGAACCACCCACATCTCAAAACGAATGCACGTTCATGCCATGGCACACCTATTTTGCAACAGAAATTATCCCAAGTTTTCCTGCCTAACCACCCATTACCCACCAACCATCCAGAACTTGTTGGTAGCACGATATAATTCTAGGAGTTTGTGTTTGATGCACCTAATCGACAAACT
>JAAXNX010000224.1:0-38106 GCA_036491905.1 Folsomia manolachei
TCCATAAATCTGTCACCAGCTAAATTTTCTACTGTCCTGCATGCCAAACTCTACCATTCCCTGACCATATTCAAACCAGTATTTGAAGCACAGGTCAGCAAAGAGCTCAAAGCAAAATTAGATGAAAAGAATAACTATCCTATGCCGTCGGCTTCTTACTAGTCATCCCATTCTCACTTGCTAACATTCAATAAAAATCTCAATTATAAAACGCACATGCATTCAAAATTATAAACTCATAATTATAAACTTAATCGCATTCATAAATTTAAGAACTACGACTATAAGCCACTAAAAGAATTAAAGGATGAAAACAAGCTTACTTAACATAACAAGAACACAACATAACCTCCCAAATCAGATAAAGGGCATCTTAATTTCATTATTAAAGACGAAACGAAATATCAACCAGTTTGTGAGAAGTTGACAAGTACAACTACAAGCAAACAGAGTGACCAGACCAAGCCCTAAAACCAAAGAAAGTGAAAACGGACAAAGGCGAGTAATGCGAAAAGAATAAAGAAACAAGCATATGTCATGTGGCACAGGTGGAGCAAAGGCCTGTTTCCATTTATTTGGCCGTTTGTCTACACATTCCTACTTTTTTTATGATCTTCCATTATCCTATCTACTGTCTAGTTGTCCGAGTGTTAGACATGGTGAAGGAAATTCATTTCATTCGTTCGGCAAATTCAACAATCCTTAAACAACGCAACATGCAATATACTCTTTCATTCATGAATCAATTAAATTCAAGGCTTCCTCAACTGAAATGTTGTGGTCTTACCCAAACTTAATCTTGTCCTTGTTTGTTGTAAATGGTCAATACATAAACAAGATGAAGGGTTTTTGCAATGTGAATTTATCAGTGTGAGTAATCATAAGCCAGGCGAATTACAAAAATTAGCAATAATGTGGTTACGGACAGGCACACAGGATTCGCACGGCAATGATTGTCAAAAAATTATGTCTGCATCTGCAATTCTGAAATTGTTAACCCTGCTTGAATGAAATTCGAATTTGGAGTATTCAGAATTTTGCTTAGGTATGAAACGAACGGTTTGGTTGTTTTTCACTGCCATTATGAAACCAATTTTAATAGTGAGTTTTTTTGGCATGTGGGGTTATTGCCGCACCCTAAACAGCAACAAGAGAATAATTAATACATACTACGATATGTACTTCACATGTCATTCCAATGTCGTTTACTTTACGAAAGTTAAATTATGTTAAACATATTGTATNATAGTGAGTTTTTTTGGCATTTGGGGTTATTGCCGCACCCTAAACAGCAACAAGAGAATAATTAATACATACTACGATATGTACTTCACATGTCATTCCAATGTCGTTTACTTTACGAAAGTTAAATTATGTTAACATATTGTATATTGTAGGTTTTGAAATTTTATTCTCATATGCATACTCCTATCATGCCTAACACAATTCCAGATTACTGCACTATTCCAATTGAAATGTGAGTGGTCATTACTGATGACTGATTACTGATCATGCTGAACTTGTACATATTTTGTGCCGAAATTCCACACTTCATTAAGCTACTGATAGAAATCGCTGTTATTTTAATTGACTAAATTTCACTATAATTAGAAGACAGACAAGCCTCAAATCAAATTATTCAAAATGAGAAAAAAGTAGTTCAAAATATGATCTCCCCTATTATTACTGACAGACAATAAAAATGTAAATCCTCTCAATTAATTGGAAAACCAGTTGCGATTCACAAAATTATGCCAAAAAATAAATTTACTAAAAAACGCTTTCATTTTATGACTCATCATACCTTCAACTGAGGAAGCTCAACGCAATCGTAATGAAAATGAACACATTCTTCCAATTTGGGAAATCTTGGAACATTCGTTCGACTGATGCTGGTTCCAGGCGCGGAGTTAACGGGATTAGCTTTAATTGTTCCACCACAAGTTGATCCACTGGACGCTCGGGAATTGGCCACAGGGACGGAGACAGCAGTTGCAGTCATGTGTTGAATTCGGATGCTTCCTCGAGATGTTTCAACTTCTGATGCCTCCCAAATACCGCTCTGGAATGATAATTATAAAAATATTTATATTTTACATTTCTTGCGGTGTATTAATAACTTTGCAGAATTTGTTTTATATGCGAATTTTTCTAAGTCGTAACTGAATCATCGACGTTGAGACTCATGACAGAAATGCAAAAAAAAGAATATACTTTCTACTACTTTAGACCACCTGTCAGACATTTAAACACAAATTTTTAAAACTCAAGCATCATGTGAAGCATTAAAAATTCGTGTTAATATTATTTTCGGATATCGCAGGGTGCATGAAATTTGACTCTTTTAAATTTATGTACGCTTTCATGTCCAATCTGTGCATCTAGAGCGAAATTAAAGTTGTCACGTACGTCTTATTATTGACAAGCTAAAGATACTTTAAACTTTAAAGGAAGTCAAAAATTCAACATGCATTATTATAAGTCATGGGGGTTAGGGGAGCCCAAAGAGATATTACGATATTTGATTTGAAATAATTCGACAGCTGCTGACGGGAAACAATCCAAATTGTTTGTAAATCTACACGATTTATGTCATAGGATCGTTGAATGAAAATGTGATTTTCGTAAATAGAAACTTGAATGCGAAATAAAAATATTCTTCCTACAAATATTATACGTAGATTGTATAAAAAGAAAAATTAATGACAACCTATAAACTAGACAAGTCTAGGATCATAAATTTGAGTGAAGTTGAAAATTGCAATTCTCATGATCATGGGCTACTTTAATTAATAGACATATGTATATGCTTTATGCAGTCACAAGCCCTTTCAGAACAGAAAAATCAAATTCATGTTTACACACGGACGATTAATTTTCATTAAAGCCATATATCCTCCTAAAAACTAACACCTTATAATTTTAAATAGAGCAGTAACAAGGTAGAGCCACTTAATCTTATATTTTACGGATTGTAGCCATTATTTCATGGGCACGCCCAACGTCCCTTTAAAATTTCTAAACCAGATTTGTTACACAATATTATAAGCAGTATACCTGCGATACGTATTTGGGATCGATATCCGATAACGCCATGGACCGTCGTCCCATCCTGGGTGTAGTGCAAGGCCCCGACAATACTTCAACCATTGACCCCGACATCTCTCGCCACCTAAAATAAAAAGCAATCACAAATTAATAAGACAATTTTAAAACAACCAGTGATTTAGACCAAATTGAGTATAAATTAAAATTGAGACAAGATCAACAACACAATATAATGCACACTTTCTTTACAAGTCTAGCTATTTGTAGGTAATTTAACGTAGTGCATATGTCTGGCAAAAACACGTGCATGCAAGACATAAAATGCCATGCAGAAGATATTTGAGTTAATTCAATTAGTTTTCATACTTTAAGATTCTGTACGGGAATTTATCCGAAGTGAGTGGATTAGTTGGAGGTAGATCATTGTCACTTTCACAAGCTATTGTCATTTCAACTAATGCAGCTTTATCCAAGAGTGACTTTTATAGATTTAACTCGATCTATGTAAAACACAGAATGGTTTCGGAATAAAAAAATCCGTTGTTTCCATATAGTCTCACAAATTAATAAAATATTAACCACAGGACGGTTAAAGTAAAGGTAATTCACACATGACGCGTTTTCGAATTTCGACATTCACTGGCTGGCCTTTAGCAAATTAGTTATTCAGGCATTAGGCAGGACAAGAAGGACAAAGTCGCTAGTCCGTCAGAACCCTATCGCATTATATCAAAAGTGAATAGTAATAAAAATTAAACTTCCTATATTTGCGTTGCATACACACTTTCAATAAACGACAAAAGTTATACTGGTTTCTGTTAAGTTAAGAACCGAGTAAGCAATAAGAAGATACACAATGCACTAGCAAATATTTTACCAACTTTTGCGAGCTGTCAGTTCCGCGATCACAATCCTGAGTTTAGGATAAAACACCGAGTAAAGCACTGCAGCGGTAACCACATTGCCGCAATCTTAGTTGGACTTTTTTTTTATATTTGACTTCCACATTTGCAAAGATAAATGTTAAACAGTTACTACAACCAACACCCAGGAACAAATGCCATGTCAATGGCAAGGCTAAGACAATATAAAAGACATTGTCTTTGTCGCTAAAAAACTAAACGGTTTTACACAGCATACAGGTTGATTAAGTTGAAAACCAACCAAGGAACGAAAAACAAACCGCAAAACCGTCTAGCCTAGCCACCCAGAAGCAATGTCAGGTGCATAGAATTAAATGTGATAATAAAAGATTGAACAAAGGAATGTAGCCAATACAATACAATAACCATAATAATCTCCGTTAGAATTTCCACTACCAACGCCTGTAGTCATGTCAGGGTTCTGTGAATTTCCAGAGTCATACATTTATTGTTTGAAGATTTTGGCGAAAGCGTCTCTCTCTTGGTAGTCAAATTGGCATAATTAGTAATACGCAAAGCATTGCTAGGTTCACGGAACAGTAGTAATAACCACCGCATGCATCTGTGTAAGTATGTAACTCATCATACCACAATAACGCGGAAGAATATGCAAGTAAGTCAAACAATTAAATATCCCTGTATGCTTCAAGAATACTGAGTTTTCGCTTTTGTTATTGTGTTCCGAATTCTTCCTAAAATCAATAATCAACGTTGCTCTACTTATTTGATATGGATCAACTGTTCGAACTCGGCTTTGCACCGCACCACAACACATTACATTTCGTTCTTTAGCATCTCGATATTTATGAATGGTGGCATTTGTTGATCTGCCGATGCCAAACTGTCTAGCATAAAGTCAAATTGGGTTATAACATGCATGAAACCTTGCTAATCCATAACACAGGATAGCTCACTACACAAGGATTGGGGAAATGTACCAGAATGGTAAGTTTTGACAAGAAATATCAAGTAGACTGTAGGTTTCTGATAAAAAGCATGGAACATCACCTTTCATCGACTTGATAAATACTACAGGAGGAAGATGCATATGCTGAAAGATAACAAGTCTATAACTCGTCCCGCTGTGCGAGCCACATAAGATTTTAAAGGCACGACAATCGCCTCCCTCATATTATGTCGTATATCATAACAGTACGACATTTAAATCCGGGAGTATGTCGCATCATTTTTGTTTTTCATAACCATTAACCCTTGCGATTCTTCCGTTTCAATTTTAAATGAGTTAGTTAAGTTTCAGCTCTCTGGCTTATTACAAGTTAACACTGAGGTAATTGCAATGATAAGATAAGCATTTATCACAATATAGATATCCACAACATGCAGCCGGCTCGGTTTCAGTATAATGGCTGAAAAAGGAAGGGGTACAGATTAACACATTGTAACGCTGGTCGGATAGACTTTACTCAAACCAACTCTTCTTTTTGCTTTTAAAAAACTAAAAGTTCCACATCCAACTTTTTTGGAAGATGGCCAAGCAAACCTTTAAAGTATTAAAAAGAGAGCTGCCAAACCGTCTACTTAAAAAGGATGCATGCAAAACACAAAACACGACTGCATTGCTTGCATTGATCGCTTACTGACTTACTGACATATTGATGGTTGAAGTAATTCAATGTAAAGGGTTGTGAATCAAACTTGTGATGATGTGATGGAAATTTATTGAGCACAACATATCACATCAGTTGAATTTACATTTCACCCAAGAAAAGTCAATGCGTAAAGTGCACGGTGCACTGGTATTTTGTTTCAAAGTTGACGACCAAACTAATTGAAGAATGCAAGCAGGGCAAACTTTGAACGAGCCAAAGTCAATGGCGCAGAAATGAATGTTGAATTGTCAAGTGGAATAGGATATCTAATTTTCAAACAATTAAGAACATATACGGAACAATAGGATGGAGAAAACGGTTTCAACTTCCCAAGAATGCTTGGTGTTGATGAAAAATATTTCCCATCTCTGGGAGGAAATTAAGAAATGTAGTGAGACGTACTAAAAGAACAACAATAAGTAGCGATGCTAATTAAGTTTATGGCTTGGAAAGAATTTAACATTTTGATCTCCTAATTCCAAGATAAAGTTTACATACAAAGATTTACGTCGGTTGGTAAAAACTGTCATTGAAAACTTGGTAATTGGTTGAAGCCTGATCCAAATTTCAATCTTGAGCTGTAATTATTGAATACAGCCCAAGTGATTCATTGTGTTGGTGGAAGAAAGAGAGAGGTAGGTGGTAGATTTCAACGACTACTATTAAAATTTAAATTTAAACCTTTGATTAAACCGACCTTTCGCTTTTATCAGATCCACCCATATCTAAATTTTAAATATAACTGCAGTATTTAACCCTGTCCAATTCAATATCGTCAATGTGAGGGATGATGAGATCAACAGAATCGATTTCTGAAACTTAAATCCACGACTTGAAGGAATCATTCATTATTATTCAGATTTGTATTGTATTTCATAATTTTACGGCCATTTTTAACAGCTTCGTGCATATATTTTAAAACATTTTGTAGCTTTTGCTTCACATTTTTCTCTTTCCAAAATTAAAACCCTTAGAACTACAATATACTGGTTTCATTTTCTGCTTATTATCCTACGACTGTAATATGCAATCAGAATTGAATATTCGCTATGCAAATTTTAGTGGTGTTAATGCTAAAGAGGGAGATAGAGAGAACAAGTCTTTCTCTTTTTACACATCCCATTCATCAATCAAACATTTGCCCATTTATTTTATTTTGCTAGCTAAGGATTTAGATGATTGTACCATATAGTTATGGTTTATTTGTATAGTTTAAATGCATTGCACTAAAGTTTATTTCATGATCATGATCAATATATTAATGAAATTAATGCCATTTAGAGATAGTCTTCAGACTTCAACTAAACCTGCATATGTAAACACATAAGGGATAAGATTCATAATGCTTTTAATAAAACAAAACATCACAGCCAGCCTTTAACATCAATTAAAAAGACTAAATAAATGCCTTAACTTAATTTAGCCAATGAAACAAAAAAGAACTAAGCGAATTTAAAGTGTTTCAATGCCGATATCGACCAACTTTAAACATTTTCAAGAAACCAAATGCTCTGCACGAGTGAACAAATATACCAGTTACAAATCACGCCTAGGTGTAGTTTAATATTTGTAGAGCAGCTCCGCAGAACTGATTGAACACGAGTTCCTTAAAACAATCAAACTGAAGAGAATAAAGCCAGCTACACATCAATTCATCACATTGAAAGCAACCGGTTGGCCGAGGCTAATGGTAATGGGTTTCAGTTTCAACCATTGATTCTTAAGTTAAGTCTAAGTCTATGTGGTAGCAACAGTTAGAATCGAAATTCGAATAGTGCCACTAACACCAAAACTTTGCTTGCCAAACAAATTATGAATCAACAAGCGACATCCATCAATGAAGAATTGTACATAGGGCTGCCCATTTCTTCGTTGAGATATAATCAAAAAGCTACCACTTTTATTTGTTAGAGTTATTTTTAATGCATAACGCCCAGACGAAACTCAAATGACTTAAAAAATTCAGCTGTTCATTACTTTTCCTTTCCTACCCTTTATTTCTTTTCAACCATTACTGACAAGAACAGAATTGCATGGCGAAATCTTCGTACAAAGTATTTTACCAGGAAGGGTAAACAGAATAATAGCAAATGCGAGTAAAACCAAGCGACGAGCAAGGGAAAAGAAACAATAAACTAACAAACAAAAAAGTGGACTCTGCATATTTTCCATTAACTAATTCGAATGTTTCCAATTAATTGTAAACGCATAAAATATGACAGTCAATAGGGGACTATTACCAAATTACCATTAAATTACATGCAGCATTTAATTATGTCCGCAGATTGCAATTCCGCCTAGTTGCAAGTTGCTATAAATCAAAACTATCTTGAAAATCTTAACAACCGGCTTAATAAATAAAGTATAGTGAAGGGCAGATAATAATAATATGTGTTATGAATCTTGCTATCATTTAAAACTAACTTTTTTACTGCTCGATCAAGTTGATGCGTATAAAAACCTACATAATTCTGTTCTGATGTTCACTGGCTGCAGAATTTAAAGTGGGTCACAAATTAAGAAATCGACAGAGGAATAAATTGAAATAAATGATTTATATTTTTCAGATGTGTAGCTGATTTAACTCACTGAAGCACTAGTTTACTTACATATTGCATGGTTAAACAATAATACGGCTTGTTTGGCGTATGATTTTCCACCTTTTCCTAAATCTTTCTAAAGCGCCGGCATTTGCACAGTTAGGCACTTTGAAGGATTCGGATAATATAAATATCCGAATACGAAACGCTATCAGGGTGTGAGAAAGATAACTTAGCCGTATGGATAAGGGTCATATGTTAAGGAAGATAGGAAGAAATTCACTTTCCACAGGATCAAATACGGGACATTTTACAAATGCATATTCCGCATCCAAATAAAAAAACATAATTGTGAAGGTGAGTCACTCCATGGTCGCCGTGTCATTTACACTTTTCTCGCCCGTGTCGAAATAAAAAGAAACACCACGACAAAAAACACTTGACTGCCCCCTTTCAACTTCAGCTTTTCGATTCGATTCGTCAGTGTATTCAAAGGCCTGTCAACCAACGCAAATCAAGGACCACGTCACGTCCTCACAAAGTACACCGCTTCATAGGAGTAAAACAGTGACTCATGATGTGACTAGTCAGAGTTTACTGTTTTGCTACAACAAATTCCAGGAATGAGAGATGTCTTGCAATTTTCTTTTATTAGTACAAATCTGAGTGCACATACTTAGTAACATCTAGCTTTTTGAGCTACTTATATGTTTTGTCTGACAGTGACCACTTGAAATTTGCTTCGGTTTCGGGCACTGGTTTATAATTTGTTAAGTGATAATTCTATGGCCAAACTCGATTTTAATCCTATTTTTTCATTTCAAAATTCATATTTCAACTGGCAACTGTCATTACGGAAATTTTTAACATTGATATTGATCATAAATATCATGCAAAAATGCAACGCCGGTTTTTAAATTTTAATTAGCTCAAGAATCAGATTAAATGAGCATCTCCTTGTTCGTATATTTCAAAACCGAAATTGAAATTACAATAAGCTGATTTGGTGAAATTGGATAAGAGGCTACATACCATATCGGTTTCATGTAAGGGATCACGTTCATTGAGGCAACTAAATTCCAAATAACATCATCTCGCCTCACATTCGATGACTTCCACATTTTACATATAGGACTGCCTGCCACCCCACCCGCGTCTCTCCGCCTTTTTTGTTTAGTTGGTTGGTAAAAGTATTTAAAAGACTTATTTATAGAATCAACAAGGAAATGCCGGCAAACTAGAAAGCTACCCTAGAAAACATGGATTGAATTGCGAAACATGAACTGACTGACATGCGATCATGTGCGCATTCAATGGTCCAAGTTTTGTCATATTGATAATTTAACGTTATTACGTCTATTTGGCATGTTCGCGAACTATCTACATGCAAAATTCCACCTAGATCGCATAAATTTCAAACATTGACCCGTCCCACAACTGCATTTTTTAAATGGAGGAAGTTGTTCCAACTATAAATTTTTATGCGATAAACAGCTTGAGCTTGACCGCTAGTGGATGGACAGGACGCTATAGACTGGGTTAAAATTTCAAAGGCGAAATTATTGTAATTGTAAATACATTCCAAAAGGCAAAGTAATATTTATTCAATGACTTTAACACTGTAGTAAGGAGAAAGAGAAAACCACAGAAAATCACAGCACGAAGAATGTACTTTCCAAACTAGCACATTTATAAAACATTTATACTCATTTTCGAACGTCGCAGCGCACGTCCTCAGCCCCAGCCCTCAGTCAGAAAAAGAGTTAGATGATATCTTAAATGACATTTAATAATGATAAATGCTAGTGTTAATCTGTTTCGTTGATAGTTACAGCTTTGTTAATTAAAATTAATGTCAAAATGATAGTTTTAATGTCATTTGAGGCCTTGCTTTACCAATAGGACACAATTCTCATTCGTTGAAGATACTAAAGAATGATGCTTAATGCGTGTAGTAGGTAAATGAATTTTAACTTTGAACTTGGTCTGCAGGAGCTACGCAAAAATGGCTGTGACATAGCATGACAAATCAAACTCATAATCCAAGAAGCTGGTACGCAGTATTTCAAGTCATATTCAATCTTTATGATGTGAAAATTAAAAGGAAATTACAACTCAAGAGGCGTTGTAGAGATAACAATCTTATTAAAACTTAATGATTAGTTATTTCTATTCCGTTTTAATTATGATATGACAGTTGTTAAATCCAATGTGCATCGTGTCAAGATAAGTAGATGCTTGACATCTTGTCCCAAACCCCAGTTGACTGCATTCTTTGGTTATATTTCGCTTGAATTTATGCCACAAAGAAAAGATGACGGCAAAAGGGAATAATAAAATTATTAACGAATTATAAAACACATAAAAAAGCCACGTCACTTAGGTTCAAGTTAGCTTTGCAAAGTTTAGCGTTTTGTATAGACCAAACCAAAAATAACGTGTCGTGATAATATTAATATGAGACCAAGTTTAATGGCCGTATTATTCATTCTATTGCGCAATCATGTAATGTAATTAAATCTGTAATTAGAGACATATTGTTTAATTTTATATACGGACCTATAGCTGACGCCTATTTCTTCTGCCAGTCTACGCCAAGAAAAACATGAACAATTTTAATTTTGCATTCTTTTTGTGTCATTGTCATTGATGATTGAAGTCATCACTCGTGATTTAATTTAATATTTTTGCTTATCCAATATTATCCACTTGCTCAATCCGTATGCAAATTCTACAATAAGCGAGAGTGACAAGTTGGTTCAGAACAAAACCTTGAGGCCGAGGTGGATATAGATTGTTATTAAGGATTAGATTTTATTCAGCACCCAATCAATGGAAAAATGATAAGACTAACCACTTGTCTAATCTAAGGACTTAAGATAAATTCTGATAAAAATCAAATGACAATATTATTACCTTGTAATTTGATTGAAGCTATTCCTTGGTCACTCACACCAACTGGTTTCAGTGGGGGCGGAGTCCTTGCCCTCAAAGATTTATATTATTTTTATCCAAGTTAATCATTGTCACTGTCACATTGATAAGCTGGGAATCCGGTGCTGGAGTAGCCTTCATCTTATCATCTCTATCTATTAATTGTTGAACCTACATTAACCATTAATGACGACAACATAACAAATCTGACGCATCCAGCCACTAATATACAACCGCAAACCGTGAACTTGATAATTCAACAACGGAGATAGAACAGAACACAACCACAACTAAATAATTATAGCAATTGATTGAGTTGAGTATCAGTAGTAAAGTAAGTAAGGCAGGCAGGGTAAGAATCCGAATAAAGGTCAGCGGTGCAGATCAAGTCTTTTTCAATCAATGTCCTCCATTTATTTCTTGAAATTCAGTCCGTATTTAATTCAGTTCCAAAAAATACGTAATTAAAACTTTGAGCATTTTGAAGCTGGTTGAAAACTAAACAAATCACAAAAATTAACAATATCCCGTACTCCAGTCCAGTTCGAGTATAATACAATTTGTAAACAAAAACACACACTAAACGATAGAACAGCAGGTCATTTAAAATTTAAAGTCACTCCAAACTCCAAACCTTCCTGCTCCATTTATTACGTTACCCTTGAATATCCAGGCACAATCTATGTATGCTGTCAATGCTTACTTGATACAATTCATACTTCCTGTATGTAATTGGCAAATCTTGAGCCGACTTATTATCGGCTGTGTATTTATTTTGCTTAAAATATTGATTCCCAAAGAATTAAAGATTATTACTCACACATCTCCTCAGAGAGCGAAAAGGGTTGTTTTTTTGCCGAGAGGAACTCTATGCAGTGGTCCAAACCGTCTAGTAAAACTAGTCTATGACTGAAGTAGTACTGGCTGTAGAGTACATGCAAAGAAAGGGTTGATGATATTCCTTCCTCTTCTATTGTGTAGTTGGTTCGTTGGTTGCTATCTTATTACGGCTGGCTGAAAACTGTTAAAAGACTAGACCAGTTAACAGCATCAAATCCACATCAACTAATATTGTAAGATGAAGATAGAGAGATGTGTTTATAAATTAGGTACTACTATGTATAAAGTCCGACTGATTATATGCCTTATGTTGTTGGTTTATTGGCACAGCATGCTACATCTTTTTTTGCGTCAAGTATCTCTCTGCAAACGAGAAATACTGCTTCCGTTTATCGGCAGGTTCGTTTAATTTTTTAGAGAAGAGATCCCATAGATTTAATCAGAGTGAGGGCTTGGGTTCTGCATTTATTTTGGAAGTGGTATAGTAATTCGAAATTAGTGTCTGTCAATTGGCTAGTTTAGTTAATGATATGATGTTAGCGTAGGTTGCATTTATATATTTGTTCGTTGTGACTAGAGAGGGCATGGATCGGACGGTGGGTTTTCTTTTCATGAATTTTCAGATTCAATTGCACTCCGCATTCTGAGATGGTGTTTTATTTTTCGAATTTGTCCGTCAAGTAGCTCTGGCATATCTTTACTTCCGTGATACAGTTGTATGAGTTCCTTCCTCAATTCGGTTCTTCGATCCAAATAGTCCAAGAAATACTACAAAAAAACAAAATGTCCGGTATATAATTTATAAATTACGAACTGTGCAATGTATGGCGCGATTAATTCCAACGTACTTGATAAAATCTTTTACTGTCTTCTCCAAACGATACCGCATTCGGATGTAGGGGATGGTCATGACAAATGGAACCCAACACCCTTTTAACAGAAATTAAATTCATGTCATGTCAATATGTCAAATATACAATTGGGTTTCAACGCGGTATCTTTTCATACCTCGCAATTGACAGCACAAACGCAGTCATCACCTTCTCATAATCTGGTGGAAACACTTTCTCCGGATGGTCTCTATTACAATCCAAATTAAAAGAAAAGCAGAGCTTTAAAAAAAGTATCTAGTTTGTACATAAAAAACATAAACGATTCCTTACATATCAAAACCGAACATAACAAGATTTCTTTTGTGTGCATTTGTAGCATCGGTCAGCCATTTCACTAGCTTTTCATCCTTTGGTCGTAAAGATTTTCCTCGATCTTTTAATTCCTCGACCTAAGTGTTCCATTGAAATAATTAATCCAGTTTGTTTAAAGAAAAATTATTTCAATAAAAATTACGATACATACCTTTAATTTATACACGTTTTCGTATGTTTCAGCCAATTCTCTCAATTGTGCATGAAACACATCGATATAGCATTTTGGGTTTAAGGCTCCAAGTAGTTCTTCCAGTATTGTTATTCTCCTCTTATGCATTTTTATCTGCCTATCCAGTCCAGGCTCAAAAAATGCCAAGTGCTTAAATAATTCAGCATAATCCGTAATAATATCTATGTAGTCGCCAGCAAATTCGTCGAGCTTGTAATATTGCAAACTTTGGTTTATCCATTTTTGAGCAGGTAGAAAAATTGATCTAGCTTCGTCAAAGTCTCGAGCAAATCGACCCTTCATCTAAAAAATGTACATAGTTTTTTATTTAGTTATTATTTTATACATATTATTGCAGCTTGTCAAATCCTGAGTTTGACAATGGAAATCTTACCTCAACCTCGTCGACTTCACTGACCTCCACAGTTGGAAACTTGAGTCCTCGAATCAAAAGTACCGTGTCATATTCTGTCTGATCATCATCACCAAGTTCCAAACTCTGCTTCTCGTATTTACTCAGTTTTATTCTACTTTCAAATTTGAGTTCTTTCCTTTGACTATCCTCATCTTGCAAATCTTTCAACCTGTCGGCTGAAAATTCTAGTAGATTAATTCCAAATTTGCTCCACGTACGGGCTAGGTCGGCCCAGTTTTGTTTGAAATGATCAGAATCCTTTTCTTCGACAGGAGTTTTATTCATAACCGTTGTAGCTGCTACAAGAATATCACGAGCTGTTTCAAACGCTTGGGAATTCACCATCATCAAAACTCCGGCCATTTTACTAGAGTCTGATCCCCAAGTGATATGATTGAAGTCTCCTTTTTCAAGTTGGCGTCGTAACACCATGTGAAGATAAAGAATAGCACGTTCTTTCTCACCTTTTATCTTGTAAGCCTATAAGTAGGTAAATGAATTCTTTAGTTAAGCAATGACTGAAATCCCAAATCTAGGTTTTACTACATACCTGTCCCAGGTAAAACAGGACATAGGTAAACATATCTTTGCTTGATTCGGCATTTAATGAATCCAGCATTCCTAGTAAAGAGTTGGGTTCAGGTGGTGGTAAATTTTCAGTCGTGCCATTCTCATGATAAAATTCTTCCGTTTTCTTCAAAACTTCTAATGCTTTCTCTTGCTTATCTCGTTCCGAGGATAGGATGGCATATCTTGTAAGCTCGTAAATGTACATGTATTTGACTCTGTCTCTCCCCCTTTTGAATTCCAGTTCTATCTCATCCCCGGATAATTGCGATGATGTTAGAGTTAGATCCGCCAGGAAGTTTTGTGTTGCTTCAGCTCTGTTCGAAAGTCGCAGTTCGTCCTCAATCAATTCAATGCACCTTAGAGAAAAAATGCCATTCGAATACATTATATAATTTTTTATAAAATATAACAAATCCCACTTACTGAACGTGGTGTACCTCAGCCAAGGAAAGTTCTTCAGAAAGCTCGTGCCATTTAGCAAGGCAAGAAAGGATATGGATTTTTGTGAATCTAGTCCAGAATTTCAATACTGGATCACCCACGACGCTGGGAACATTGGAGACGGTATCAACTTCAAAATTCAAGACAGCAATCGCCTCAATTGCAGCATATATATTTTTAAAGGGCTCTTTCGACGGTCCTGGGACCTCAACTAAGGCAATGCCGTCTTTAAGGCGTTTTGTCCATCCTGCAATCCTGGATGTCAGTTTGGTTAGGTCATAAATATTGGGTTCATCCCGATCAAGGTCCATCGCAAGGTCGGACCCGGGATCGACAAGGTGCAAGGAAGAAGTCATCGTTAATTCTTCAAGGTTTCAATTTTAATTCCGTCCTGAAATAATAAAAAAAATATTTATTTATTTAACATTGTTAAATCCAGATAACGAAAGAATTAGAGTGAAAAAACAATTTTAAAGGCCCAAACAAGATAACTATGAACAAACTAGCAAGAAATCTTGTGTCAATTAAAGTTGAGTGACTTTTCCGTCCGACTAATGTTTTAATTTAAAGTGATTTTTTTACGTACACAAATATTTTCTGGGTGAAAATATACTTCGTCTTAAAAGCCTGGTTGAGCCAAATGTCGAATATCAATGTCGAATTGCTAGAAATATTGTGCGCAATTTGCGCAAATAAATTTTTCAACCAAAAGCTGAGTCTAAAAATTTAACGCAATTCGAAACAAACTAAAGCCTACCCGCCAATGCAGTTCATCCACAATCAAACATTCCTCAGGATCAGAATCATGGTTTTTACAACAAAATAAATTCATTGTTCATGAATGACGAAAGATGCACTTTTGTATTTTTACATTCAATGCAAGAAATTTTTGATAATTTATAATATTTCAAGTCTCTACTGTTTGACTGTTTCTCGCTATATAAAACTGAGCATTCATTTGGGCGTTAAAATCTTTGAAATTAAAATCTCCCGTGCACCCTGAGCCGTAATGTTTCAAAATTTCTTTTGCGACGATGACCTGATTTTCGAATTAATACATTTCTGTTAGAATTAGAAGAATATTTTTCTATTTCCAATTGTTATTGTTGCACGTAATTGGATTACGTAATGATTCGACCGCTGCATAATTAAAGAGCTCTATGAATGACAATATTGTAACACAGTTTAAGTTCGGCATTTTAGTTACATGAAACTTTGTCATTTTCTATCGTTTTGTACTATTAAATTTTTTTAAAGCTCCACCACCTTGTATAATTTATAATGCAATTTAGTTAACAATAGACATGCATTACATCCCTCATTATTCATGAGAAAAAATATCCAGCTTCCTACAAATCATCGCAGTTTTAAGTACATCGGCGTATTATGACTGTGTACTTCGATTACAATCGCTATATGTACATAAAATAAAAGGGCTTGCTTCAAAAACAATAAGTTCTGTAGCATAAATGAGCTTTCGTCAGGATATGAATATTCATTTCCAGGCAAGATTTCAAACTTTAATTCATGATTTTCCTCAAGAGGCATTACTTTTGGGGATGCCCATTTTCAATCTACTTATCTCATTTTCTCATGGTGTGTATCATGTTCTGCTTTAATTTATACTACATACTTATAAAATTCCATCATTAGTGCTAAACTCATTTTAAACTATCCCCGATAGAACAGTTCCAGTACAACTTTCACAAATTTTCCAAAATTGAAATAGAATTTCAAATCCAAAATAAATTGTATTCATTTAAATTTTGTATTGAACTATATCTGTATACATCTACCCTTATGAGTGATAAAATGATTGCAAAAATAGGATTTTTCATCAGTATTAGAAAAATGATAATGGCTTCATTTATTACCCTCGTGGCCGTGTTTCAATCGTCAATCGTCAATCAACCAATTACTTTCAGCTTCAGCCTATCATCTTCATAGGCGAATATCAAATTCATTGAACTGAGCGACGACATTGACCTTGCTCTTGCTCCCTGAATTATCATGTTATCAGATCAATAATCGTACCATCATAAAAATGCATTAACCTAAGAAATCCTTATCCATAATTCAGCACTGATAAGTAAAAGCAACGAAATTCACTTTTATTTTATTGCCTATACCTAAGCCTCAATTCAACCAGTTCACCAATATCTTCCTCCATGAAAGTGATACGAAAATTACTTCACAGGATTGAATTGGGATCCAAGAAAAGTTCAAACTTATGCTTATGCACGAACATAGCATGATTGAGAATGAAATTATGAAATGATCAGCTTTATTGGGTTAGTTGAGGATTGTTAGGTGTGGGAAGATTATTGCATAAGAATTTGCAAACAATTCATCTATGCATAATGCATCCTCACCTCAATTCAGTTATAAGCCTCCTCCCTTTTGCAATAGTTTGCTTAGAGAAATACAAACAAAAATCTGGCCCTATAGTAGTTTATCCCGTTAAGGTCTGAAACTTGACATATATGCAGTTGTTGAATTTTTATGCAGATGTTGTTTTCGACGCAGAACAATAGACTAAGCGTGCAGGGATTAAGAAGGACCTTTTCACTGACCATAGCATAGCACAAAGCTGAATTTCAGCTTCTTGGACCACAGACTCAATATTAATCCTGCCCCCAATTGTTGGAAATCTCCTTAAATCAGGTTTTCCTCTATCACACTCGACTCACCTTTTTTTGCATAGTCTCAATCACGGTCAACCACATGGATGGGTGTAAGAGTTTTATCATTTTATATCTTCTCACAAAGACTGAGTATTAGATACAGCTATGTAAAGTGGTTCGTTGGATAGTAGTGCTGTGCTTAACTTAATGCATACGAATCTCGGGCAGTGAGGTGTTATCATATCGGTTTGCATCTGTCACAATGAACACGAGATGAGCACGAAATGAGATGAAGCAAAGTTGTCCTAGTGTCATTATCAATTTAACCTTCTGCCTGGGTGGATTTCCGTCGAGGTTGGTCCGTGTGTGTGGTTTGCGCTTATTTTTTCAATACAAATTTCTGATTTGCTTATTTGGACGCGTCGTCGCTAAGCGGTTTTTGACACCTCCCGTTTTTATCCCTCGTTTTCAAGACCCTCGCTTCATCATCCTATTTCAGATCTTGTAGTTAACTAAGCTAACAATAAGTGTCTCAAAATGCCTGTAAAAGTTGAAAGCAGTAAACCCTACTTAATAACTTTCCGATCTCATCACAACGCCTACACAGAGGGGGACGGTTCTGGGGCAACAATCCTTTATCACCCAGAACCTCAAACGCTGTACTACAAAATATGTCAGCTTGTAAGATTGTCATTAATAGGTCAACAAGTTAACAATTATTTCATATTTTTTTTACTTTATTGTAGGTATTTGGAATGACGATCATCCACTACTTTCTTTGGATCATTCCCATGTTCCTAATGGTATGGTTTCCGTACACAATGGGCTATGGAATCATCTCAGTGATCCTCCTGGCCATCTACATTCCAACCTATTTTAACAATGACGAGTTTAAATATGGACGACCATGGGAATGGTTTCGACAGCATTTTTTTTGGCACTACTTGCAGCACTACGGACAAATTGAGATGGTCAGAGAGGCAGAGCTGGATCCAGACCGAAAATATATTTTCGGTTTTCACCCTCATGGCATTTTGATACTGTCCAGGTAAATAAGTAGATGCATGCCATTCATGCAAATTATACGAGAATGACAAGTGCTCTTTTTAGGCTAACTGCATTTTACTTTTTTTCACACGACAGGATAAGTAGTTACGGTGGCGTCTTTGAGCAGCTATTTCCAGGAATTGAGCAACGATGTTTAGGTGCCTCACCGATGTTTAATTGGGTACACACCATATAACTCTGAACGTTTTAATGCGCCGAATTAGCTTGTTTAACAAGTTTAATTTTTATACCTGCTAATTTAGCCTGGTGCTCGTGAAATTTGTTTATGGATGGGTGCCGTCCGTGCGGACAAATCAATCGCCGTTCGAATCTTATCAACGGATAAGTTAAACCTATTCCTTTATCCGGGTATAATATGCCTACAAATGTTGGATAACCGCACTTGCAAAGTCTAACCACGCCCTATTTTCTTGTAAAGGTGGTTCGGATGAGATTTTCTTAACCGATCCCGAATCTCAAGTAACTACCATAATTAGTCGGAAAGGATTTATCCGACTAGCCCTCCAACATGGGTGCGACCTCGTGCCAAGCTTTGTCTTCGGGGAGAGAGACGCCTATCGAATCCGAGAGCTTCCAGAGTTCATCAAATCATTTTTCATGAAAAATTTGAGAACTCCGCTAATCATCTTTTGGGGACGGTTCCTCTCCTGGCTTCCTCTGAAAAGTCCTGAAATTTATCTCTCAGTTGTTTACGGGAAGCCGATTCGAGTGGAGAAAGTTATTCCGGAGCCCACTGATGAGCAAGTGGATGAGTTGTATGATCAATTTTATGGAGAAATTCGAAACTTGTTTAACAAATATAAGGGAAAGTATGGATATAGTGAGAATGATACATTGGTTATAAAAGAGGCTAAAGCAAAATCAATCAGCCCTAAACAAGTCTTGACGAATGGATTCAGTAGTAGGAGTGAAGTTAATAAAAAGTCTGTCTCAAATGGCATTTCTCAAACTAATGGAACCGACAATTCCCTTGAAAATAAAACTGAATGTTAATTAAAACCAAAGGGTAATCTTCAATGTACCTGATCCCAATTAAATATTAGTTACCTAATAGTCAATTGTTAATGTACATAATGTGTATACTCATTTTACTGTTATTAGTATTTGCATGAGGGCGTATGAACTTATTCAATTGTGTCTTGATTTCTAAATAATATGACAACTTATTTGTGGTCACAAGTACTAGGATATATAAAATGTTACTTAGTTTTAGTTTCTGTACAAAAAAATATAAAATTTGAGACTTGGAAAGCAAAACGACTTTGTATTTGAATTGATTTATTTGCCAGTAACAAATTCTCCTGATTTCCATCCTCGTAATTACTTAAACAATAAATAGATTGACGTAGGAAAAATAATTACAGTTCGTACCTTATTAAGTTAACTTCTGACGAGATTTTTATATCTGCACCATTCATATCCACAACATCATCATAAACCGTTTGGCTGAATGTAATTTTAGGGGATGAGCATCATTGGGATTATTGAAATATATCACAGTTTGATTAAGATTGGTTTCACAAGAAGTTGCGATTGATTTAAATCGATGACTTCGAGACTAATGTAGCACCGAAAGTCATTTAAAATACTGGAATCCTTGTTCTGGGAACAAATGTTAGATCATCGTCCAGGGTGAGAAGAATCTAAATTCGGGAAAAACAAATGATCAAACTTTAGACTTGGGGCTGAAACGCTTGGCATACAATTTGCTTGTTTAAAATAAACGGTTTTTAGTGGTTTCTTACCATGAATGAAAAAAACATGCTACCAGCAGAAA
This sequence comes from Folsomia manolachei, assembly GCA_036491905.1. Lineage (NCBI taxonomy): Eukaryota > Metazoa > Arthropoda > Collembola > Entomobryomorpha > Isotomidae > Folsomia > Folsomia manolachei. The sequence continues at coordinate 20,168 of JAAXNX010000224.1, forward strand.
GAAAGTGCCAAACGTCGTGCAAATCTGTTAATAAGGTTAAAAGAATAATAAATGATTTAACATAATAAAGTAAAATAATGCCAAACAAAAAAAATCTCACCATAAAACCTCAAAAGGATGCATTCCCTATTATATTCTCGGGATTGACTAGGAGATTTTTGCCAAGAAGTGGATTTGTGAAGGAATACGTACATTGACAGGGTCCAAAAAATGACGGAGAGTATAATATACACGGCCGGTTGGAAAGTTATTTTTTCTCGATGGGTCAACTATAACAAATATTCAAAAATATGTAAAACAGACAATTATACAATCCTCAATCAAATAAGTATAGGTACCTTCATAATAATATAAAAGTTTGAATATAAAAACAAGTTGACCATAAAGATGACTAAAAGATGCGAAGCAAAATCTTGATTTTTCATATTCCAAATTCCAAACCAAGCTATCGCCCAGTTGGACAAATTGGCAATGATGAGCAAAAGCATTCGATCAATGTAAAGTGGTTTGAGACACATCAATGGACTCCTCGCTAAGCAATCATTCTTCCAAGTGTTGTAAATTCTTTGGAATACTCCACAATCTGAAAGAAGACAGAATCCATTAATCTAACTGTCGCCGTCAATTATGCCACACCTAATAATAATCCACTTGCCACATCGCCATCGTCCAAGATAATAGATCTGAACAGAAATAAATAGCCCCATGATGACGTGGAACACCGTAAACATTACCCAAAAGTATATGTTGCCGGCTAAGACTCCAATGACTCCTAATAAGACGACAACAGCAAGCCCGGCAAACGCCATGTAACTAGAACGGACAAGAGTTAAGTTGAAAATAATAATCCAGTATTTTACGAGATGATAGAAACTCACGCGCTGGCATTGATGTCTGGATGTCTTGTCTGGTAAATTTTTAACATCAACAACATTGCATTGGCGTACATAAAACACACGTCGAATTGGAAATTCGAATGATTGGGGCAAACGTGGTAGCAAGCCGAAAGAACCCCTTCTAAAATGAGTGCCAGACCTAGCCAAACAAATATTGTATACAAATATTGTTATAAAACATAAATCATAACTAATAACATCACAATAAAATTTAAAAAATTTATACCCATCGCATAGAACAAGCCATAATGCCTTGGAATACCACATCGCTAAAAAAAGGCACAAAATGTTTGGTAAAAACTCATATTGGCCCCTTCTAAATAAATAGTGCAGGATTTGCATACCAACTCAATATCCGGAAATTGAGCCACTTTCCTTTCATGAATTTTTTCACGCCTCAAAACAAGTAATAGAAATAATACACCCAACATGACATAACCGATATTAGAGTACACGTGGTTGAAATCACTCAAGAGCCACAAAGGATGAGAACAAAGATAATTATAATAGCACAAATCCTGATTTCCTGTAGTATGGAGAACCTGAAATTGTCAGCAATGCTATAATATTGTAATCTTATAACCACATTTTCTTCATTACAATACAAAATATACATGGAATTTCTCTCACATTTTGATACGTAAAAACCTGTAATAATTAAATAAATATAATAATATTCATTCATATTCATTAATAATAATATATCTATTTATATAATATTAAAATAATAATCGTAAAAACCAATTGGACTTTACCAATTGCACTACAGGGAGCCCGTAGAATATAGCGACTGTCATCAATGTCCACAAGTACAATTGGGCTTTTTTGGCAAGGACGGTTGGGTTCTTTCTAGATAATGCAGCAACGCAGAGCTGGGTAGTAGTCCTAATTAATCGATGAATGCTATTGTCATTTTCGGTGTCAGACTAGCAAATATAATTTGGTGTAGAAGTAAAAAATACCGATAAATATTTTTGTCTCGCAAGGCATCCTCCAGCATATCAATGTCAGTTTCGTCCAAACTTGAATCGTCAGATGCAAGCCAATGTTGACCGCACAAGTCTTCATCCTCTGTATTCTGTTCGTCACCATTGCGGCGCCTGTACACCGGGGTTCTTAAGTTTCCAACGACTGTGTCGTCGCGACTAAAGGTCTCGTTGTCACCATCGGCTCGTCTTTCGATGCTAATCGGAGTGGTTGGAGATATAGCTGCTGGATATGATGAATGTAGCGGAGGGTAATCACGTGAACGTGCATTATTACTTGTTCCAGGTTCATTCTCGATTGGAAATACCTCTGGAGAGTCCTTTCTAAAATCCGAAAAATTTATTTCGTTAGTTTAATTACTTGTGGATTTCTAATGAAATTATGAACAATTACCTGCAAAGATAGGCGCACGAAACAATAAATGAGAAAATGTAAAAAATTAAAAATATTCCGATGGTTCCAAACATGGCAGCCTGAAAAAATTTGGAATCATTAATTATAACTCAAATAAATTTCTATGTTATACCAAATATGTCTATGTTATACCAAATACTCAATGTCTGAAATTTTTTCTAGAATAAAAAAATTAAAAAGATGCCATTAAAACTGATGTCAACAAAAAAAGTTGACGTTTTCAATAGGATCTTGTTCTTTTAGAAAACATTTTTCCCAAATATGCATTTTAGTTCTTTCTTCCGTTCTTACCTGTCACAATAAATGTGACATTTTTAATTCTAGGCGTGTCTCCTTCAAACCACGTCCGAATACTTGTCCACGAAGAGAAATCAGCTTCATCATTAGTTTCAGGCTTTTCGCAACGTGAATTGTCCCCATGCATCACAAACACTAGATAGAACCCATTTGGAAAATCTTCTTTCTAAAATTCATAAAGAATTATATTTAATTGATAACTCCCATAATCCTCGACACAAGCGTACTCGTAACGTCATTCCAGCTTTTCTAGTCATTGTTTGCCAATAACCCTCGAATTGTACCTAGTCGGACCATATCAAGTGTTAGTAGTTCAGTGAGCTATAATTCTCTCATTTGAAATGAAATGACTTAGTACATTATTTTCTTGGTCAAGAATTGGACAGGACGCATTCTGTACTGAAACAGTCATGCAACGGTCATCCTCTGAATTTACTTCGAGAAGAACAAAACGGTTCATAGGTGAACTAGGGAAAACAAATCGAAAGAATCTCGGCGATAATGGAGAAATGTCGGTTGCAGTGCTCTCGTTCAGTCTAGAAAGGATCGAACATGTAGCTGTAAACAATTTGTTCTCGGGGTTAGTAACTCATACAGTGAACTAACCTCATTATAAAATTATGTTCCACGGACAAGTTGATACTATACGAAACATCGTCCTTACTGGAGGTGGATACACTGAGGAAAATTGTTCTTTCCGTGACACCTTGTTGGACTTCACCACATAATGTTCTACTTGCGACATTATATAGTTTGCTTTAAAAATAGCATAAAAATGTTTTTGAAATCACAAGCCTCAACATTTTAAGAATCATGTATGAAAATGCTTACTTATCAAAACTAGACAGCACTGGTAAAGACCAGGACAAGACTTCCTTTTTTTGTCGAACCACAAATAGCACCGGGGATTCGATTAAAGGATTAGTTGTATTAACATGGACTCGAATATCTTCGTCCTGAAAATGTGTAAATTAATCATAAATTACATCCAATGTAAAAAAAAGTCACCCTCCAGAATATCTACTTACCAATGAACTCGTATTAAACGTGTATTGATACAAGTATTCCACAGAGCTGTTAACTGATCTCGTGTCATCTGCACCAACTTTGCCGTTTAAGACAATCGTCTGAATTTTTGGTTGACTTTGGATTGTAATCAGTCCACCATCAGAAGCATGAGTAAATGGTCCCCAACCAAATATTGTGATAAAAATTGAGAAAAGGTAGCCCCTTAGGATTTTGGGACTCATGTTCATCTGATTCACTTCCTATCCCTCTCTTAACTGCAACGGGTCGCTGAGCTGTTAAATGCAAAAAAATATTAGCATTCAATTTAAAGTAACGGTATTTGGATAACACAATTAACTTACTTTGTATTCTGCCGATAACTCTGAACTCCAGAGATAGAACAACTCGTACAACTACTTTCAATACCACACAAATAACAGTAAGTAGATATCAACACCAAGTTCAATTTGATATTGTTTTCCTTCAACAAGTTCTCGACCTGTTATCTCGACTTGTCTTATCTTAAACGGATTGAGTCATATTTATATTATGACTAACTCATGAACTAACCCACCCAATAAAACAATGTGACAAAATTATTATTACAGGAAATCCTTTTCTTGATAAATTCGGCAATAAGTGTGATATCTCCATTTTCTACTCAAACTCCAGTCAGCTGCTGCAAATACGTTTCTCTAATCTGTAAACAGTTGGAGTCCAACTGACCACAGTATGCAAATACAGACGAGGACTCATTCAAATTAAATGTTATGGATCTAGCTAGTTTCACTAATTATAACATGAATGGGTGGACAGTTTATTGGTGCGATGATAACAATGAGTTGTAAACTATAAACATTTCATAACAATACTTGTTCTTTATTAAAGTCAGACTGACTTTGTTTTGAGATATGCTATGCAAAATTTAACGCATTTTGAGACGTATACAAATGACAGCTTTATAAAATACCAAAGATAATCAAGGAATTTAGTGAAGTTGGAGCATATACGTATCATGTTTGTCATAAATAGTCAATGAATTATTGTTTATTGGTATCTATTTGCTTTTCATGCGTCCGATTTCTCTATCTCCACATCCTAAAATTCCTAAATGCACTCAAGGTATATGAAGTTAGAGCGCTTCGCTTTTTTACGAGAAAGCGAAGCGCCTTGACACGTACCTTGAAATGCACTACCAACATAATGTAATTTACTACGCGTGTTTCAACTTATGCAGTTTTTTTCTTTGACAACAATATTATTTATGGGGATAAAAAAATTTCTTTCAATTTTCTTTCGATAGCTTCACTTCAGACTTGAAAAATTACTTGTGAGATTACTCCTTACGAATTACGAATACCCATCCCATTCTCCATTGAACTCAAAAAAACCTTGCTTGATAGTTAATATATGTAATAACCAAGAAAATGGAATCTGGAACTCAGAATGATCCTTCTCCAAAGCATTTTAAAAGAAAACACTCCAAAAGATTTACAGCCCAAAGAGATCTCGCCCACGCCCTCAACGGCATCCGGAGCAAAACTGGAGCCCTTCTACAATCCAGATGGATAGGGATTTGCTCAGACTTCAAATATTTCGTGGTCATCTCAGTCCTTATCTCCTACTTGCTTCCAACCTACCTAGCAATTTTTGACATTCGATACTTTGACCTTAAATCCGGAACTGGAATGATACTGCACTCGGCAGACTTTGTCTATTTGGTTGATGTCCTTTACAGAATTATATTTGAAGATCTTCATCTATTCCGGTATACCTATGAACCCACGGGTGGGTCATGTTATCAAGTATCGATGGCACTGGACCGCTGGTGGCACATTTCAACCTCCATAATATTTTTGGCTCAACTATTTCCTTTGGAGTATTTTGCTTTATTTTGGAAAAATACGGACTCTATCATTTGGCTAAGAATATTTGCCTGCCTCAGACTTTATCGGGTCTTTCGAATTGTGTACATTTACGAATGGTTCAGTAAGCATAATACAATACAACCGTTACATAAATATTTGACATGAGATTTTATGCCATCTTCTAATTTTATGGTATCTTTTACAGTTCATGAAAAACAAAAAAGTTCTGTAACATTTCCTGGCAGACTGTGGAGGATCGCGACAATTTTACTGGTCATCTTTCTCGTCATTGTGTATCATTCCATAGCCTGTTTTTGGTTCGTCATAAATTGTGATGTGAGCTCTTTCCACTAATTATGTAATTAAGAGCTTATTGAATAATATCTGACAGAAGTTTTGGAAAATAGTTCTCTTATATTTTTCAGCCAGTAATAAATGACGTTTCTCCTCCACATTGTTATAACACTTGGCTTCAAAGATATTATGATTACACCAATGATAAGGGAGAGCCAGGATACCATCCGTTTTACACCCAAGTCAAATTGGATCAACCGGACCCATTCCGTAAATCAAGATTTTTATAAAAAAAATTGAGATTTTTAAAATTCTGACTAAAATTAGGTCGCTATATTGGATGTTTCGTGTGGAGTTTGATGACAATACGAAATTCATCGTAAGTCTTAATGACTTGGAATTTTAAAGGGTGATGTTTCAAACGAGTTAAAATGCATTTTTTCAAATCACAGGAACTTTTATCTTCCTCCAATTCGAAGCTGGGAGATGGTTGTCTGCGTTGTCTGCATGACATTTTCTTTTGTATCCCAGTTTATTCTACTGTTGTTCCTCTTGAACTTGACCCTTATCACGGATATGCCTCGTCTAGTGTACTTTGCAGAAATTAGAAGTGTGCATTGCTTTATGGTGAGTATTCACTTACAAACTTTGCAGACAAATTTTTATTGATATGTGATTAAGCTTAACCGGATTTTGGGTGCTTTGTTTCTAACAGAAAACTTTGGGTTTCGATTACTCTACCAAATCTAATGTAATAAATTGCTTGAGTAATGTATGGAACAGAAGACGAATTTACACGGATAAAGGACTTGTACTAGGACATAACAATTTGAATTTATCTTGAATAATTAAATAGTTAATGAATCTTTGTGTAATTTTTCAAAAAAACAGAGACAACTAATTCCACCGGTGCTGGAACAAAGTGTTTGTATGGAACGCGTAGCTCCAATTATACATGCTGTATGAGTTTCTTAATTTATTTCCTTAATGTTAGTGTGTCCTGACTGATTTCTTGATTCTTAAATTATTAGTCCGAACTTCTACAAACATTGACAAGGTCGGCGATAGAAGCTTTGGCTCCTTCCATTACGATCCGTACATATTTTGCTGGCGATTTTATTATCAGGCCAGACACGGTCGATAGAAATATGACATTTTTAACTTATGGGAAAGCTCAGGTAAAAAGAAATCTAATAAATAGTATGATACTTGTTTCCATCAATCATTTAGGATTGCAACATTGTATCTAGATTTTGGACCCCATCAACAACAAGAGAATCATGAATATGACTGCAGGATCCCTAATTGGAGAAATAAATCTTTTATGTCCAACTTACCGAAGTGTAGGACTCCAAGCGATGACAGATTGCGAAACGATGGTCCTGTCATGGAAAGCTTTGAACACTGTGTTAAAAGTCGATACTGCAGCACGACGTCAAATGCACATTATTATTTTGGTAATGCAAATCAAGCCCAAAAGAATGTTGTACAATAAATTTGTAATTGAATGTAAATAGAGACGCCTAGACTTTGTTCACTCGAGACTGACTCCGGAACAAGAAAGTTCGGAAAACAAGAGAGACAATAATGAAGGATCAAAAAGGTCCAGCAAGGACGATAACCGAGACTGGGAGTCAATGTCAATTGATGATTCCATGTCCTTCAAGTCTTCAAATTCCAGGAACAGTATTGAGTCGACAGGAAACGAAGAAGGAGAGTGAGTACAAACTTTGGATTTTCTGACACCTACTAAAATTGTTTATTTCATTACTTATTTTCCAGAATCAGTCTAATGTCGCAGTTTGTCAGTTTATTTTCATATCGAAGATATTTAAGATTGATAAGATTTGATAAAAATGAATTCAACGAGTATGACAGAGGAGTTGCATGGAAGCTTCGACCCGCTTGCAGAAATCGGGCATCAAACTCGTCTTATAAATTTGCCAAGGCATGTGAATTTGATAAGACTTCACCACAGACATTTAGATCCAGGGAATTGTACAATTTGTTCATAAAGAATCAAATTTTATGCTTTTATAGCAAGTTTGGGTGCCTGCATACAATTTTAGCTGCACATTCGGATGGGCAATTTCAAAGGATACAATGTTCTGCCAAGTGTGGAACATTTTCATGTTTTTCTACATAATTTCATACACCATTTGGTTTATGATTGAATTTCTTGTCAACACGGCCGGGCGAGGGACAACGGTGAGCCGGTTTGTTTTAGATAGTCAGATTTCCGATGTGACCACTGACCGTACATCTAACGTTTTATATTTCTCAGGTGACCGCGATCAACGGCGTGACTGATTTGTTGTATACACTGGATGCCGTATTTGTTCTCGCAGTTTTTAGAAGTCCATCCCGTAAGTTCCATAAATTAAGGTTTGTGAGGATGGCATGTCGTCAGTATACTTTTAACCAACTACTACTATAATGTAGAAATGAGTTCTAAGATAGATGTCCAAGATTTCACGAACCAACTTCATGCCGAACTCCACACTTATCGGGCATGGTAATATGAATTCTTCACATCCTATATTCGCAGCATTGTTCTCACAATCATTCGGGTTTTTGTAAGGTGTGACATTCTTGCCATTTTACCATTTTGGTATTTGTCCTCCACGGTTCCTGCACCACTCACGATGCGATTGAACCGAGTGCTGAAATTTTTAACCGTACGATTTTGATTTATATTATTGACGGAAACAAATGAATACATTGTGCCCTTACAATAAATATTACGCCAGATTTTTTACAAGAGTCGAGAGTTGGAACAGAACATTAAATTGAATTTGCTTATCACACGAATGGTCAAACATTGCGTGAACATTTTTGGGTTTGTCATTCTAATGGCGTTTTGGACAACCATATTCCATTGTGCCGACACCGGATACAAGTGCGTATTTTAAAACTAATGTATTAGTCAAGCCTTAATTTACTTATTTATTAAATGTGATAATTCATTTAATATCCGGATTTTATCGATATACAGCAAATGCGTTCTAGAAAGGAATCAGATATCAGCAAACCGTTACAATTATAATTCCCCGGAAGAAAGTACATTTGGGATTTTCATGTATTGGGGTAAGTCATTTTAATACACTTACAAACATGGCCACTAATTAAGACTAAACCCGATATTTTTTTACAGCAATCTCTGTAATCTTTGGAATTGGTTTGTTGAAGATATGATGGTTTTTATTTACCCGTTTGGGACACCTTAGAAATATCACATCATATCTTCAACAGGTTTTAAGGACCTACACAGCATTTCCATTAACTCTGAAACTTATATCTTGGCATACATCCTCGGTTTCGACTTACTTGTTGCTTGTTGGGCAGAATTGATTGCGACTTGTGTGGAATCATCAGATATTCAGTATGCTATGTCTTAATTGTCATTATCTTGCCAATTATAATTTAATTTAATGATTGTTTTCCATTCAGTATGAAATACAAATTGACACGTGACTGGCTGTTTCACAGTCTTAACAAAAGTTATGCCGACCCACAACTAATCAAATCCGTTGATAATTTTATTGTAAATCAGTGGACTTCTTGGGAAGGGGTTGACAACTTGGATCAAGATCGCACAACAAATTTTACCCTGATTGGCCATAAAGTTTATGAAGAAATGGTCGTGGAAGCCACAGTGGAGACGATTTGTTCCATTAAGCTTTTTAAAGTGTGTAAACATGCTTTTGGACGATGAATTTTGTATTATATTGAGACATGAAATGAAAAACGGTTAATCACATATTTTAGTGGATGGACCCCAGTGCCATGCGAGAATTTTGCTCTCAAACACGACTAGTCAATGTTGGACCAAATACAGTGATAATTCCTTATGGAAATTACGTTAAAAGAATGTATATCGTACGAAGAGGTGTGGTTGAGGTAATTATGAAATTCTGAATGGTCTATTCAAGCATTTTGCTACGTTTATTAGTAACTTATCCATTGCACAAATAGGTAAAAATTGTTTCCGGTATTACCAACCCAGTCGTTCATAAATATGGGCCTGGACAATGTCTTGGATTTGGTGGTAAGTAAAATGCGACATGCGCCTGATGTGGTTATCCGTAGCTCAATGAAAAACAAATAAGTAAATTTTTAATATTCTTTTCCGTTTGGAGAAATGGCACTGAAACTTCCATCCATGGTTCATATCACAAGTTGCACAGACGTTCAATTAATCATGATTGAATTATCGGCCTTTGATGTCCTTGCCAAGGCCAAAGTCTATGGGAATGCGTGGAGAAATTTAATCAATTTAGAAAATCAAGACAATTATAGACAAATTTTATCCCCGGATGGATTCGAAAATGTTCTCCGTTATGAGGACAGCTCAACCCGTCAATCCCCAGCACTAATTCCAGCCCTCCATTTCTATGTCGGGCCAAATTTAGAGGAAAGAAAGTTGAAGATTCGGAGCCAGAAATGGAATAGACCATGGACCAAGTCGCCTTGGTGGATTAAGATCTGGAGGCATGTTAAATTGCAATGAATTACTATTTTTTTTTTAACATTCAACATTTGTATGCTTTCCAGACCCATAACCCTTGGAGTTACAATTCATCCCATGAAATCATTTGAAACTACCTTTGAGTTATTTCGTCTTGGAGTAATATTCATGACGCTGTTTATTGTTCCCATCGCCGAAGCGTTCCCTTGTACCAAACAAAAATTTATTTTCCTGATTTATTTTTCCGACGTTGTCAGTGTAATTGACATGTAAGTTGTTTATAAAGTATTCGCAGCTCTTTTCTTCTTCTTATTGGTCAAGATTAGTAACCTGCGATTTTGTCTTCCAGGTTTTTCAGATTTTACACAGCATACTTTGACCCCAAGTATTGCTATCATCCTGCTCAGACTATAAAGAACTATTTAACATCTGCATTTATAACCGATGTGTTCGGCGGACCAATTTTTTACTACACCTTGCAGTGGTACCTACAACATTACGCTTCGATAAGGTAATTTAATTCAGAGTTGAAATGGAATCAATGTTTTGAAATACCTGGTCTTTTCTCATTTGCATTTTCCACAGCTTTCGCGAATCCATATTTATTTATGTGTGCAAATTAAACCGAATCATTATGATTGTAAGTGCTTGATGAAGTTATTGATAAGAATAATTACTATTAAACGGCATCCACTTTTAAATTATACTAATGCTCGTTTGATTTTACAAAGTATCACATTTACGGATATAACAAGCAACTAAACCAAAGACTTCGGGATCCGGGTTACATCACAAAGTATGTAGATCATGGATGAAATTGTATACCTATACTCTTATGAGACTGTTAAACTTTATGTAATATTTAATATATATTTTTATTTCAGATTACTGCAAATCATTCCAATCCTAATGTTTCATGGTCATTTGATGAGCTGTCTCTTAGCTGTAATGGCATGTCCCGCACTCGGATGCCCTTACTCGAAACCACGATGCTCAAATAAGACGTGGATAACTAACTCGATGTTGCGTCAAGAAATAAGTAATCAAACATTTAATTGGCATTTATACCAAACAAAGAAAATATGACAAATCCTATTTACATGCATTACAGCTTCCCAACCAAAGTTAACAAATGACCATAAGAACCCTGAAGACAGTGAGATTTACACGGCTGCATTCTACTATGTAACATTTTATATTTCAGTGGCAGATGGAGTTCAATTAGACTTGCTTATCTGATTTTTTTAAATTATGCTTTAAGACTGTTACGACTGCCACTGGCTGTGCTTTTGGTGATTACGCTGCTGTCAACTCTAGCGAACGAATTTTGATGGCTTTCATCTTGTTTTTCTGTAACTACCTTCATCTCTAATTTAAGCCTAGTTTTGAAATTGTAATGTTAACAATCACTGAATGCAGCTTTTGTATTTTATTTCATGTACGATAAGACATCATTGGCACCGCATATATCTTGGCAAGAGTCATTGCAATCAAACCCGTCTTGGATTTTAGGCTGCGAGCATTCCAAAAACAAATGGAACATTTGATGGATTACCTTGTCGAAGGAAATGTGGATTATCATTTAAAAACGTAAGAGTTTTTTTTCGGGTAAAATTGAAGCAAATTTTTTCATTGAGTGTAAATAATCTAACTCATTTCTGCTTGTCCTAACAGAACAATTTTGGGCTATTATGAGCATCAGTGGCACAAAAGCTGGGCAGAAAACCCTCGAGATCATTTAATGACGCTCTTCCCATCCTTGCGAGAAGGTTAGACAACGATTATTAACAGTTCTCCTAAATCAATGCTAATATTTTGTTATCTTGCATGGAGAACAGAAGTTGGAATGCATTTCTACCGTTTGGTTTTTCAAAAAGTAAAACAATTTATCAAAATGCTAATTATTGTTTTTTAATAATATATTTGCAAGGAATACCCATCAGTTTTTAAAATGCGTTACTAAATTCACAGGCCCCTGCACTGCAACGTGCCAGTTCCGGTTTTCAGCGAGGATTATGCGACATCATTCAACTCTATTTTATACCAATGAACCAAATTATTTTCCGAGAAGGCGATGTTGGTGACATGTTTTACGTCATAAAGTCTGGAATTGTCCTTTGCAGCAAGGAAGCTTATTTGGGAACTCGTGTCAAAGACTTTGGGTAAAGAATATTCAGAATAATGTTTCAATAATGTGTTTTATGCATATTTCCTGATTTTAATAACTTTTCAGAACGTTGGGCACGTTCGGGAATTTTTATGATTATACTTGTGTGGCAATGGATCAACTTCAATTATTGGCATTTTCGAAACAAGATTTAGCACAACTTGCTGTTGTGTTTCCGGATGACGTTCGATATATGAGAGAAGTCATTCGACGAGTTAGTTAATTGGATTCTTTTGAAGATATTGTAGCGTAACTGATGTAAATTTTTATAAGTTACTCTGTCTATTTTTAAAAAGGACCGAGCTCAGCCATACAATAAAGATGCGAAGGGAAGAAAAATTAACAACTCGCAAAACAGCGTGCCTTTGAAAAGGACAATGTCAGATCTGATTCCACTTTCTATAAAACATCGCAAATATTTGGATACCAGCTCGACACACAATATTAGATTTCATGGGTACAAACAGCGACTGGACCCTGCATTCGAAGACCCATTAAATATGGGGATACAACCCTTGACCGACTTTGAGTAATTTGAATCACGGCTGCTTTTTGACTGGTATTCAAATAATGACAATTGTTTGTAATTTAGGAACGATTTCGATGTAGCAAAATTCAGCTATCACCAAGATGTTTATCGAGGATTTGTCATTTACCAGGATTCAACTTTGTCAAAATTTCTCAGTTTGTTGTATTTTATTGGTGCTTTGGGAAGCGTGATTGCGGTACCTTATCAAGCTGCATTTAAGGTGCCGTCCAAACACCGTTATTTACGATTGGCATTATTGGTAATAAATTTCTATCATGCAACGTTTTTCATTGTCTTGCAGAATTTGGAAATCTACATGTTTTGCATAAGTTATGCTTTCGATTTAATTTATGTCACCAAAATGATTGTTTCTTTCTACACCTCGTCCGTAGACAGTGATGGCACAATCGTAGGCGAGTGGGGAGATATAATAGCAAAGTGCGAAGAAAACTACAAGCCTTTTAATTCCTTTTCGGAATTTGTTAATCAATTGTTTATATTTTTTTTAGATATTTTGGAAACCTTCAAGGCTTCACTTTTGACTTGATGACGATATTTCCTTTTGAAATAATTGCTCCACCACAATTAGAATGGATGGATCCGTGGCATCTTGCAGCCATACTTCGAATTAACAGAGCTTTACGCATAGTAATTTATTTATCACATTTGAGACTATTGCAATGACGGCAGCTTATACATATCTTGTGTCACGTCACATGCCATTTAACAATTCATTTTTTTAGGTTCATGTCTGGAAGTTTTTCGTCCCAAAGGATTACCACGCCGGTTACAACGTGCAATTAAATCATCTCAAAATCTTTCGAGTGATTTTCCTTACCTGCATCTATTTGCATTGGATGGCTTGCTTTTTGCAATTTTGGACTTTAATCGATTGTAAAAATCCGAAAAACCCCAATTTTACTGAGTGCCTGCATGAGTACAGGAATACGACTTGGCTTGGGACAAAAATGGGCAAGTCATTTTATATTCGAGGTTGCTTAAAAGTTTTCATTTAAATTATCTAACAAAGTATTTCATGAACAGAAGGGGACGATTTTCTAAAGTATCCCTACATCTACACCTCTTATTTTATCTTTACGACCTTTACTGCCATAAGTTATGGAGATGTCAAACCAATTACGGAGTTTGAGATGATTTTCATCAGTATTTTAGCCATATCTTCAAAAGCATGGTTGGCACTGGCGTTAGCGGACTTAGTAAATTGCCTTCATGTTTATATGGAGCCCAAAGCCACCTACCGACTTGCAGTTAGCGAGGCTTTGGTTAGTTTCTTCTTGTATCTGTATTTGCCAAATGTTTTATCATCTCAAAATTTAAATGTTCATAGGCCGACTACAAATACGACGGAGTATCGGACGACATCCTACAACGACTTGCGGATCAGTTTGAAGCGTTATGGGTTTTTAATCGGGGATTATTTGAACCAAAATTAGTATCAGCTTTACCACCCAGCCTTAAAACTGACCTTTTGTTCCACTTGCATGAAAAACATTTTATGAAGGTATGCGCTATTTCTTGTATGACGTAAAAATTATGTAACTTTATTATTTTCGCACTATTGTACTTATCTCTGTTTTTAATCCCATACAGAGCTATCTATTTTACAATTTACCCGACAATTTTTGCCGAGCCTTATCAGTTAGGTTTCAACGCATGATGATACTTCAAGGGGAATATATTGTAAAAAGTGGACAAATTGGAGATGCCATGTACTTCATTAACTTTGGAACTGTCATCTATCGCAAAACATATCCCGACATGGATGCCGGGGGTCAGTACAAAACAAGAGAAGGAAGGGTGTAAGTCTTAGTTAATTGGTATTTTGAATCGGATTAAAAACTAGATTTCTTGTTATTTAAATTCATACGTAAAACGGACACCTGCGGTATCAACGGACTGACTTTACAATTTTAAATTGACTTTGCATCACGGTCTGATTTTATTACTTTCAAACTAAGACACTTTAAGTTTGAGATGCAGTTATTAATCTCAATCTCGTATTTTTTTAAATTGGAATATTAGCTGAAATTGTTAATTAATATGTGAATTTCTTATAAAATTTTGCTCTTTTTAAAAAACCAAATTGATCATTACAGAAATTTCCCTCGGCATTTTGGGGATGTAAGTCAATACGCGTATTCGACACACTGAATAGTATGATTTGACTAAAGTATGACTAAATTAGTGCATTGATTAAAGGAAAACGCCATTGTGGGTGCCTCAAGATATAATTGCTGCTATATTGCTGAAACGGATGTGGAATTGGTTTACGTGAATCATGCGACACTATCCAATCTATTTAACTCCTGCTTCATGGATGTAATGCAAATAGTTTTGAAACGATTTGAAAAAGCTCAAAACGCCCGTATTGGCATACCAATGCCGAAACGATCCTCTGATGAAGTCGACCCTGAGGAATATGATAGCAGTGACGAGAGTGAAATTACTGAAATTATAAATGATTCAAGCAATGGGCTGGATGAGAACATCACCTCCACTGCAACGATCATTGATGAAACAAAGCCTCAAGAAGTGATGACTTGAAGAAATGAAGAATAAATTATTATTGGAGTGAAAATTTTTTCAGGAATATAAAAACTCGTATTTGTATTCCGCTAAGATGTGTAATAAAGTTTTAAAAATATTATGTAGTACGCACAATTCTTTTAACACAACGCAAATTACAGTAATCAATACTATCCGCAACAAGCGAATAAAAACAAATTCAAAACACCACCGGTCGAGTTCAAAAACATATTTAGTGTAGAACATTTGGTTTGAACTGGCAATTTAACACATTTAAATTACGAAATACGATAAATCGTAATAGTACTACTGTATCTGTATAGTATATCGATGAGAACAACAAAATTTCAATTATCTGTATCCACCCGAGATTTTTCTTGACCCTTGATGTAAATGGAGATTGGAAAATAAAATGCCGATCGCGAAGCAATAAACCTGTAAATAACAATCAGTAGTTTTTCGTCTTTTTTTATAAGTTCCTATCCGAAGTTTCAAAAACTTACTCAATGAATTTACGCTTTTCCGCCTGCACTACTTTGTTAAAAGACAATTGACCTCCGAGTAACTCTTCCAGTCGAGCTGATAAAAATCGTTAAATTTTAGCTCTTCAGTCAGTAACAAGAAATATGTGAACCACTTACTCAAAAGTCGGAGTATGTAAACGGCACTAAGTTTCATAGTTAGCTGGCCCCCAGCATTCTTCAACGCCTGGATTAGCAATCAAATCATATTAGTCTTAATATTTTTTTTTAAAATTCAGGATAATAGTAAAGCTAACCCACCATCATGTTTTCATACTCCTCCATATACAAAAGCCGGTTTGATATTATGCATGCTTGCAATAAAGTTCGCAAACCTTCAATGAACGATTTCGCCCGCTGAAGCTCCAAATCGTTTCCTGTGTTTTGGATGAATACTTCGTAATCGGTGAGCAAATTCTCAGCAGAAAGTCCAGTGTTTGATTGTTCATTTACAATCTGCATATCAGAGTGCGTAAAATGTAAATAAATATAATTTGAAGCAGTCGTAAAACTGAAGTTATTTGAATAAAAGAGCTACCTTTCCATTGTTTCGAATTTGGGCATAGTCATAAATCAAGACAGCTTTCAACTTCAAAGGAAAATCACTAAGTAAATCATTGGCCAACATCGGGGCTTCTGCAAAATCTTCCTTCGTCAATGGTTGTTCCACCGTTTCAGGCTGTTCTGGCAGTCGGGCGACCGAAGTTGCGGACTCAACATTGGCAACGTCGTCAGCATTCCGTTTTTCATGAACAACACGAACTGTTCCAGACACAACTGCCGCAGCCGCAACTTTCGATTTTTTCATCAGCCCACTTTTTCCACCAATTTTTCCGGGAGCAGTCTTTGTAGAAACAAGATATTTTGGCGTCAATTTGAATCTGACCTTCTTCAATTCTCCTTCATTGTCTCCGTTGACGGATGAGCTAACTTTTTTCTTCTTGATCACCGGACTCGTCAGTATTCCCTTGATCTTCTTCATCTTGCGTTTGATTTGTTTCCCATTGCTGGGTGCCTCCTCGGTTGCTGACAATCGTGTACTGTCCACCCATTCATCCCATCTGGGAGAAAAATAACAATTTCAACTGTCACAATCATACCCTTGAGAATCTCGTGTATTATTTAAAGTTAAAAATGTGTACTTGGGCTTCCACCGAATGTAATGAACATAAAATAAAATCTTATCCTCGTCGTCATTCCCAAGAGGAGGAGTTTCAACATCCATCTCATCAACGTTGAGATGTTGCTCCTTTGCCAACTGCGTCATGACGTTGATAGCTTCAATTTTGCGCTTTGTTGAAACTTCCAAAATCTTTGCAGGGTAATTTTTCCCCTCGTAGGAACACAAAACTGCTTGACCTTCCTTATAGGTCGCGGATAAAGCGGAAATAGTTGCCTCCAAAGGACCAGACCTTGCTTCTTCCGCCAAAGGCGTGTTTCCGACTCCAGGCTTCAAAATGGATTTCAAATTCAGAGGACCCATCTTCAAAAACCTTCGCCTCGTAGTTGTAGGTTTCATCGCGATAACCGTCTCTAGTGGAAATTAATAAGATAGACAATTAAACAAACCGGAGCTAGATCTAATTAATATTGTTTTTTTAATTACAATATTATTTAAACTCTGGTTTCTGGTTTACATGAGTAAACCAAAGAATTAAATGTAATCAATTCTACTTACAAACTTACTTGTATTACTCCGAGTTACAATTATTTCAATTATTTTGGTTTGGCCCAATTTTGAAGACTTATCAAGAAAGAATGTCTGACAAAAAAAACCAAAGAAAAAAACGGACAACTGCGAAGCGGAATCACCAAAGTGGAGCCAAAATTCCGCTGGAGGGAAAGAATCAAAAAACCCCTGAAAATTCTTCAAATTAGAAATTCATACAGTGAAAGTGAATGCAAATTGTTGTTCCCTTTTAGAAAAATGGTAATTAATAATT
>JAAXNX010000225.1:0-38043 GCA_036491905.1 Folsomia manolachei
ATCAACACCCACCAATTCATTCCAGAAGAATTACATTAAAGTCGTTTGAAACGATTCGCTTCAATTTCTAGCTTTCTGCAACTTAGCTGTCACTATCAGCAAGAAACGTACCATTTTTTCCCCATACGCGTCACCTCCAACCACCAACAATTTGTACAATTAAATTCGATCCATCCCGTTGAATCTCAACCGGGAAATGATGAAAGCACTTAATCGCACTTTCATCAACTTTTATGTAAATCAGGAAACTTGATACCAAAAAGTCAACCCAGTGACACAACATCCATTGTATAACATTCAGCCGGTAGTTGAACTATGCATACATTACATCTTACATTAGTTGGTAAACCACGACGGGATTCATCATGAGGCGGATGACAAAGATTTAGCACCATATCAAAAAACATTTTTATTCTATCCTCACTAACCTATGCCTTTCGCTCAATACGCAGCTTTTAAAACATTTCAAAAAATCAGGAAGCAGGTACAAGGACAATCAGAAAAATAACATAATCAAAACCCCTTCAAATAACTGTCTGCATTGATATCGCGATGAACCACGAAATACCCACACAATTCAATCCAAACCAATGAATAGCACGGAGAAGCCGACAACTTCCTTCCGTTCCTTTCTTCCTTCCTTCCCAAACCCACATCTTCACAACATAATGATCTTATCTCTTTCTCCTCCATCCCTTGTACACATATACATACAGGATGTTTGTATTATGCAACTCAACACAACAGGACACATACTTACATCCGATTTCTCCTCCTTCATTCAACTCCCTCGTGAACATTTATCCCGGTCTGGATGGGAGGGAAGATAGCCCACTTAAGCCACTGTTGGGTACTAAATGCCCGGATTTTTATTATTATCACCCACTAACAAACCCACCGCAGAGAAACTATGGCACAGAGCTTTTTCACTATTTTGTACTAATTCTACACATTTTTCCTTGTGTAGCCAAGAAACAAGAACCCAAACCACTTTTCATCACCAGACAACTTCACAACTAACCAAGAGAAAGTACCACAACATATTTTTGACTAAATATTCTATTGACTCCGTATCATCATCATTATTTCACTAATCATCTCACCAGCGGACCACGTATCATAAAGTTAACAAGGCTTTTTATACAGGGGATCATATATTTCCCTGGTAATAAATCTCCTGTAAATTATTCTTTCTCCACTTTATTCCTCAATGAATCATTTTCTGCACAAGTGCCAGCCAAACGGAGAGAGAGAGAGAGTGATGAGGAGTGGATCCATAAATCCAAAATGTTGCATTGTGTCCCGGTTTAGCTTTTGTTTTATGATGTACTTCAGTTATCACTTGAACATCTTGTCTTTTCCGAATCTTATCTAAAACATGACTGTCTTCAAATTTTGTTCCTTCCTCAGGAACGCTTCCTCTAATAAAGCAACTACATTTCGGTATCCAACGTATTAGAGACCATTAGTAACTCTTGTTTCAAGTTGTTTTTATCACTTGTACATTTCAGACAGATGGTTTAAAACTTGGAGTCCCCATTTACTACAACACTATAACCACAACTTGTCACGGACTATTTTGACTAAACACATGATCCCAATACTAGGCAACGTGCCATTGTGTAACATTTTAATACTTATTTTATTAGCCAAGGAGAGTCATTACGGTTTAAATTTCTTGTTATTACCAACATTCCATACAAAATTTGTCACTTTTGTAGAGCCGCACACAGCCATAAATAGGGCAAAGGCACTAAGTTGGATTTGAGAAAATAGCTCTTCTTTGAGCTTTCTCCGGAGAAAGGATGCGTTTCCTAGTAGTCGAGTAAATGAGACAACAAAATCATACTAGGTGACGAAGACAAAACACAAAACTTATTAAAACGGACCTGCACTTGGTTTGAGACAAAAATGAAGACGTCTCAATCTTTGCCATGGAACGGCGTGTCTGAATCTGAGAACCTCACATTCAGAGCCAGCAGCAGAGAATTGACTGACTGGATGTTAGTTAGAGCATGACATGCTTTCCTAAAACGGTACACCGCATGATGTACGAGTGTAAATTTAATATGGTCAAAAAGCAAGGGAAGCAAAGTAGGTAAGGAGAATATGAACGCGAGTATGTATCGTTATGGTACACAATAGTTGTTGTTGTTGTTGGTTTGGAGTTTAGTTTGCGAATGAGAACACAACATATCGTATCCTATGGATGGATGACTGGATGAATCTCACAATTTAGGCTTGAGGTTTACTTTATTTTATATCCATCCATCCATCCATCCATCCTTTATTTGCTCTGTTGTGTTTTCAATGCAAGGATAAACAACAGGCGAATTCCCAAGGCCTTGTTGTTATTGTATTGTCTTGCCTCTGTTATTTCTTCAAAACTAAACTGCTACTACTACACTGGACGAACTCACAACCAGTCTCAACAACAACAAGGCGAAGCAAAGTAAACAACAAATAGTTTTTCATCCAATTCTATTCCATCTATCAGTCAATAAAATATCTATACGGTAAATGGATGGTTTTGTTGCTTTTTGGCCAAGCAATAAACTACTGAACAACATTTTATGGTCGAACCACTGCTAAACTAACAAAATATAGCGTACTTTACATCAACAACGTTTAGTTTTGTATTGATTCTGACGCTAACTGTGTATATGCACATTCTAATGGAATAGTGGCATTTTCCTCGTACCAATGCCCATCCATTTTATTAAGATACCTCTTGTCTTGTCGCACAACATATTAATCTCTCAATTCATGCCTATTACCATGTACAGCTAAAATGCACTCATTCATAATCAGTTGCACTTTTGTTCCTTGATAAAACAATAATGTCTCTTGTAAAGGAGGAAGAAGCCGTATTTTATTAGGAAGGAAATATGGCGTTGTTTTGTTTAGTGGGGTAAATAAACATTTGTGCATTAAGGATATGGCTCTTTTTTATAGTTCACTTTCATTTGATGGTTCCAGCAGCAAAACAAAATAAAATTATCAACAAGGAAAAGGTTGTTTGTTTATCAAGTTTTAGGCATTGTCGTTACAACAAGTTACAGTAAATTAGTGACTGATAGTGTCATATGGTAACAATGTACAGGCTCCATGAAGCAGTGCTGTGTCATACAAATCTGCAGTTTTTAGCATAACCCACCCATGTTTTTGCGAACAAGTACTAATTATGTATAAGTAAAAATTGGCATAATAAATAAAGTATACAGTTGAACAAGGTCAAGGAAACTCATTTTACTGTACATAACATTGCATTAGACAGGCTGTGGATCCGTTGGTGAAACAGGTTGAGGCATAAATGCAACGAGTTATACAAACCAGTGGGTTAGATCAGACTGAGACACAGTCTCAACTTGAGACTCGAAACTCGACTCCACTGAATTTTGCTATTTGTTTGTACAACACGCAAGGTTGTGCCATTCCGTGTGTAATCGCTCACATTTTTGTTGGCACTTTTTGCAAATTTCGAGATTTACAACAAATTTGTAAAGCATAATCAACTTGTTTGTGGTATGTGTACGTAATGCGTACGTAATGCTGGATCAACTATTTATGTTGGCAGCGCTTTTTGCAAATTTCGAGATTTACAACAAATTTGTAAAGCATAATCAACTTGTTTGTGGTATGTGTACGTAATGCGTACGTAATGCTGGATCAACTATTTAAAATATACTCAAATAAACTTCCAAATGGTTGACAATATTTGTTGATTATGCAGATTTAAAGGTATGAAATATTCGCAATTCCACGCCGTCCTACTTCCATCCCAACTGGTAAGGAGTCAAAGTAATTCATTGGCAAAGATAAGCAGCCACGAAATTAGTCATGAATGGATTGCCCATTACCGTCGTCCTGTTTATGTTTGTCGTAAACAAGAGTGAAGATGGAATAGGTTGAGTTGGAGAACATTCTGTTAACACTCGTAGGTGGATGGAGCATGATAAAGAGCTGACTGGATGGATAATTGAGAGTGAAGTCCATTACTGTGCATTTGATCTCATTCAGCTGAATAAACTGACAAATGACAATAAGCGAGTATTAGGCCGAGGTGATGATGATGATGACGAGGATGACGGTAATAGTGTTGCAGCCCAAAAACATGAACCTATATCTTATAATATTCCGCGTCAATTTCTGACAAGCCTTTTTTTACCAAAAACTAGCTGACTGGTCAACTAACTCATATGCGATTCGTTCCATTCATTCTGTTTGGTGATAAGATTCTATAATTTAGGTTGGTAATGTTTATGTTTTACATGAAACAAAGGAAAAAAATATAAGCATCCAACCACAACGCTGTCCTCATGTGGCTTTTACAATGTTTGAACCATTTTCAGGATTGGATTTACTTCCCAATCAATAATGGCACTTTGAATGTACGACAAAACTAAAACTGCTGACAACATAAACAAACAATAAAACAAACAGTTGAGCAAAATCAATAGTCTCAACCATACCAGAGTTGCTAAAAGTCTGTTCTTTTACACATATGTATGTTCTCAGCTCTGTTTTACCATCCAACCAACCCATTTCCTATACTAGGATTCCAATTATGTGTAACTTTAACACAACAACAACATCAGACTGACATGGTGTGTACTCTTGCTTCTCTTTTTACATATTTATATTATTCCCTGAAAAACCAATACCATTCACATCACAACCTAATAACATAAAGCTGGCCTGAAAATATATGTAACTCTGTCATGTACTCTGTAAAAGGATGTAGCGTAACTAACCAACCTTATGGATGTATTTGTACCTCTCTTCATGCACGCCATCCGTTTCGAAATTCTCTCTTGTTTATTACTCTTTTGTTGTTTACTCCCAATCTAATCAACAACTTTCCTCTAATTCGTTGTAAACAATTCCACAAATTCCTCTCTTCTCTGCTCACAATCCATCAACAGCACATTGGTTTGGGTTGGGTTGTTTTGTTACCAAACCATGGAATGAGTCTTAAATCAAACAGAAATCATGGAAAATTCTCTACTCTCTCCTCGGCTTGTGTCATCAAACACACTTTTTTTACCACGTCGTACTGGGTTTGGGTATGAATTCCATGACTGACTGAGAACTCCTCACTGAGGAGGAATGAGACGACGACCCAAATCAACGCAGTTATTAAAGAGACGCTGGTTTGTCTGATACAAATTCACTCTTATGTAACTTCTCTCTTGGGATAGAGATTTATCCACTTGCAAGAAAGTGAATCACAGATTATTTTACCAAAGGAAATCCAAACTCGCCCCAGAAAGAAACTGGATCCTTTTGACTCTCATAGCTTGTGCATGTTTCAGATTTATTTTTATAAATGTATTACAGCACCAAGGTTAATTATGATTCAAACCGTAACTGATTATAAACTGGTAACACAACTGAGATCAAGAATAATTATTAAAGAGACGCTGGTTTGTCTGATACAAATTCACTCTTATGTAACTTCTCTCTTGGGATAGAGATTTATCCACTTGTAAGAAAGCGAATCACAGATTATTTTACCAAAGGAAATCCAAACTCGCCCCGAAAAAAACTGGATCCTTTTGACTCACTCTCATAGCTTGTGCATGTTTCAGATTTATTTTTATAAATGTATTACAGCACCAAGGTTAATTATGATTCAAACCGTAACTGATTATAAACTGGTAACACAACTGAGATCAAGAATATCATACTTCACGCCGATGATTATATATGACTTGTATATTTATAGACTGGTAACAAATCTCACAAGAAAATGGAAATGTGACACAAAACCTGCCAAGTCCGCATTACACAAAACACAATAACCAGCCAAAATCCGAAACAGCTTGTCCAATTCTAGGGAGAACATAAGGAAATTTGGTAAACAAGTCGAAACTCGAAACAAACAAAAAACATTGTCAAAAGTGAAAAACAATATGAAAACAACCAAGTGGAGTGATATGCAACTTCCTCCTCTAAAATTGGATAACCTTACCTTACCTGAGACACATAATATGTGTAGCATGTAGGAATAAACAACTGTATTTTTTCCAAATTTCCCATGCCCGGCCATCTACCCACCTCTGACTATTGGAAGTGTTTACTATTTATTTTATAGTCGAGAAACTTGATTTCATTTCTTTATTCCATGAAAAGATGAACAAAAGGTGAAACAAAGTGGATCCTCGTTTATTTTATACCTAACCTCAAAAGGTTACAAACTTCCTCCCAAGATATCTACGACAATACCCAATATCTACCAGAAAACGGTGAATTTATGGACTTGTCCTGTCCTGAGGTTGGAATAAGTGATAACACTCGGGCTTCTTGGAAGGTCTTTTTTGCAAGAATGTTGAATAAAACATGAAACATTTGATGATAGATGAAGATTAACAAGAAAAACAAGTGCCAAGTCTTTCCCACTTCCTTGCTTTGGACCCAGTCCGTAATGTTCCTCTACATAAGTGTAGAAGAACAAAGGGAATTTTTATAGGGAAATATCAATCAGCTTGACGAAACACAGAAATCAAGAACGACAAAGTGTTCTGAATCGTAAAGCCGAATCCCATAAAATTTTCCGGATACAAGTGGACACGAGAAAAAGAAAGGGCTATCAATACCATTTTCATTACAGGATTCATTCCTGCTCTCCAGTTAGTATGTGGCGTAGTCAATGCATTCGTAAATTCAAGAGTACAACTAAAAAGTAAAGAACTTTATACCAAGAGCAGCGTCTTGTCGTCAGGAATCCGGTTGTCCACAGGTATGTGCATCTGGTCCAGAGGGGGTCCAAGGGAAGAAGGATGTTGTTACGGTAAAGTTTGCTACAAATCTTATTTTCTTCTATTTCGAATTCCTTTTACTTAGTCTATGTTTCAAGGTGTTGTGGCGTCTCCTTAAAATGTTTGCAGGCACTTTTTGTTCCCAATCTTTACTCAAAAACGACCCAATAAAATAGAGAGATTTCAAGTGTTTACTTGGAAAAAGCCAACAATTTTACTGTACACCAGGGAAAGTCTGTCGTTATAAAGTTTCAATTAACCACTGTATACAATTTATCTAGGGTCCCTCTTTTCGAATCAGATTATACCCCAAAAAATACTGTGTCCAGTGTAAAATAGCGTAACAGTCCAGTAAGATATACAGAGTTGTAGAAAAAGGTGATTTCCAATTCGTGCTTGAACT
Organism: Folsomia manolachei; assembly: GCA_036491905.1. Classification (NCBI taxonomy): domain Eukaryota; kingdom Metazoa; phylum Arthropoda; class Collembola; order Entomobryomorpha; family Isotomidae; genus Folsomia; species Folsomia manolachei. The sequence continues at coordinate 7,165 of JAAXNX010000225.1, forward strand.
ATAGACTTTATCAAATATGACAAATTATTCACGTCTCATCTCAGCCCCAACACCACGTGGTTCACAAAAAATAAGTGTCACAAAGCTCTTTTTTATTACACTCTAGTACTTGACGTTGTGTCGCTTTCTCTTTGGTCTCACGTCTCAAAATATTTCAGTCTCTCACATTACTTATTTTAAAAGTATTAGGCTCAGTGTTTGTTTGGTGAGTAAGAATTCTCTCTGTCCTAAAATGCCTCCTGGAGAAAGTCTCAATGTGGACGGACGTGTTTTGTTGCTGGTTCTCCCACTAGCAACTAAGGTAAGACTAAGTTGTGTTGTTGTATCCGAGGAGAAAAGCGAGATAAACTAGAGAAACTGGAGAAAGCAGGAAAAGAAGCAACCCAGCAGCGAGAAGGCGATGAGTGCATCGAGGGCAAGATCAACTTGTGTACTGAACTTGTACAAAGGAGTACACATCATCAAACATACATGTTTTCCTTGCTTACTAAAACTGCTCTGGTCTGTTGTGTACTTGTTTCCCTGCGCATTGTGAGTCTCACAATATTTTGTTGTGCTCTGCTTTCTCCTGTAGTGAGCTAACCAGGGAAATAAATCAATACCCGTTTCCTAACTTGTTGTTTACTACAAACTACAAACCAAACTGCTCCGTTCTAAGAAACAGATAGAATGCCACATTCCCCCAATTCTTGTCATCAGTCAACACTCTGCCATGGAAGGGATCGTACCACGTTTTCTCCTCTCTCTCGCTTATGACCAACTTTCTCCGTCTGGCCAAAGACAAGTTGAACAACTTTGTTGTGGCTTCATGGCTCGGTACAAAACATGATTCAGTCATTTGCTCAAATTTCCTGACTACTTTCACTCTAATCTCCGTCTACCGGGATTGAAGAGGAAGGAAACAAAAACAACAACTGTGTCTCAGCCAAGTATTTGTAGTTACTTAGCCAAATCAACTTCATCACCTTGTCATTTGTATTTGCATTTACTAAATACCAAAATCTCATCATGCTCTCCTTCCCACTGGGAAGTTCCCACTGACAATGTTTGTACATTTAAGTCATTTGGAAATCGTATTTACAGAAAGGTACCAATATATGCATAAGTGACTTGATTTGTAGGATGGAATAGTTGATGAATTAAGAAAATTTGTCTGGCACCATGGATCATATGTGAGCAATTGGAATGATTTTCTGTCTTAAAAACTCTTCCATCGCTTGACTTGACTTGAGTTTAGGATTGAAATGAAGTTCAACCAAGCAAGGAATTGCTAACTGAGTGACTGTGGGTGCAAAATTGAATGTTCCATCCCGTTCCTGGAACTGTCGTAGTTTTGTTTGACTGAGCCTGGCTCGTTCAATGGTGAAAGTGGATTACAATTAAGACTGAACTGAATGGAGACGGAAGAAAAAAGCGAGGAACTGATGAAGCAAGAAGAAAAAGAAATTTATGCATAACACGCCATTCAATGTCGCAATATTAAAAAATGGTGGGTTAGAATTGGAAAAATTAATCGGATTGAGCAGCAGCAGTCTGCTGCCCGTCCATCCGTTCTGTCGGAGCCATCCACTATTTTCTTTTCATTCTATTCTGTTTACCAAATGAAGTATAAAAACTTTAATGTCAAAAGTCAAATTTACTGAGCACAGTATAACAAACATTCCGGATACTCTGAGTTGGAACTGTTCAAATTGACTTACTCTTGGTGGTGGTTGGGTTCCTGGACTTAAGTGGTTCGTTTTTTTTTCTTAATACAAATTTGTACAAGAAGTTAATCACTGTACTGAGACTAGTTTAGAAGAAAATGTGTCATATCAATTTGTAATTTGAAATTACTAATTTCACAATATGGCTTGTCTTTAAAAAAACAGGCAATTAAAGAAAAACCAAGCACTGAATTCCTAACAATATTGCGTATACGGGTGATCCCGCACGCAAACAAATCCCATTTGATGGAATGAAAAAAAGCGGAATATTTATTCGGAATCCTTTCATTTGCTAAATAGGTATCATCGCCTTACTTACAGGAACTCAGTCTTCAAGTGGATATAAAACAATGAAATGCTGACAGGAACAAGAACTTTTCTATTTGTCTTCCTTACTCACTCCCGTAGCGACCATCACCCATACCAAAAATCAGTACCGACCACCACCGAAAAACTAAACCAGCAACTTTCAAGTAGGGAGTGGAGGTGCAAAGCAACTCAAGTTTTGCTAAGTGCCTCCCTGATCTGTAAATCAATGAAAAACTCTCAAATAACATTTTTAATGGAGTCGAAATGGCAAAGATGTTCTTAAGGATCCATCCAGATTCTTGAAATCAATTCAAAGGAGACGGTGAAACTCCATTAACACAGCATACATTGGAGAAAATCAAACAAAATGTAATTTTTCCACTAAATCCCAGCCATACGGCATTTTCTCATCCCCACTGAATCCTCAACAAGGCGAATTTCACTCAGAAATCTAAAAACGGAATCCTCTCGTCCATCTATTTACCCCTTCCTTACCCCCACCCTACCCACAAGAAGCCTAATATATTGGTGAAGCTGGCACAAAATCATTTTCACGGCCTCTGCATTCTTACAAAAATCAACAATTGCTCCATTAAATTAAAGTTGGGAATGGATAATGAATTAAGGAACAAAATGCAGATTTATGCAGGATACCACCATAAGAAGCCAGTACCATGGTGAAGTCAAGTAAACCGAACCAACAAACATTGATGACTGTGAACTTAATGAAGCGTAACAATTGAAAATGAACTACCTGAGATCAATACTGAGAGAATGGAGAGTAAAAAAAGAAATATGCAACTGCATCCGAAAAAGGTAAAGCCCATCAATTGAAAAAATAAAGAGCAATTTCACATTGATTGATATCCTCCCTGGCAGAGTGATGATGTTATAAGCGTCTCCAACCCGGGCTCTCCATTACTTATGTGCTCTCTTTCTTTATATAGTTATCTATTGTGTTTTGCACGTCTCCATAATATGTGCTCCCTTGCACTGATAACTGTACCATGGTCTCAACCTGAAATTGATTATGGTATTTCGTTCGTCCGTATTTTTTGGCAAGACTCTGTATACACTAGTTCGGCTCCTTCTAGCTATTTATTCTGTCTATCGGTGCGTTGGGGAAGAACAAGACGGCACATCTGGAGATATGACAAGCCTTCATCCCAAAATACTTAGGCACGATTAATGACTTGCCAACACCAAATATGCATCAAATGTATAAGACGTAGTTTTGTTCCTTCACTCACTCACTTACTTACATCCAACCCATCCATCCATCCTACCTCTGATACTGGGGCATGCATGGTATACTATCTCAATTCATGAGCAAACACAATACTGGTCCATCAACTCCCATCACGATCTTTTTCAGACCTTCTCCCTCTTTGTCTCTCGACTGACTAAGTCGACTGACTAAGTCGAATCTACTCTGACTTACCGTAATATTGACAATAGTTTATACAAACTTAAAAGCAAGGGATGTATGGGCATCCCCTGAAAATATTCAGCAACATTAGTTGCCCCACATATACATCAATGCCACACAGATATGCGGAAAGAAAAGGAGTGAAAATAATTTCCAAGGGGTGACCAACCACCATTTATTGTATCCGGAGATAAAGCGTGGTCATCACAAGTGCCCAATTTGGCGAGAACAGGTGTCATAGTTGATGACTTGGTCTTGGTGACCATCCATATCCTGTCCCTCTGAAAAATGGTGAGGTCAGAAAGCACTCAAATGGTGTGTGAACACGATACCCCACTTTAATTTCTTCCTTTTCTCTCCCACATCACCACACCACCAACTAACCAACAAAACCAGGCAGACTAAACTAAACCATGAATTCTAGTGTAACCAGAGCCCGAGTCAGAGTACATCCTGTCCGCCCTGATCCCACAATCTGGCTTCACACGAACGACACACATAACTAACTTCCCTAGGATGCCCTCCTGGTTTTTCACTGACTACCCACCACTGGGCATCAAAGTGTTTAAATCTAAGTGTCCTCATCAATTTTCTTCAACATCTCCTATCTGCATCTAGTCCAGTCCGACTATATGAGACACAGAACTAAACAAGATCCGCTTCCCAATGACCACAACAACCAACCATCCGGAGCATTTTTGTACTGGGAACGCTACATTTTCAATAATTCTCATTCCTTGCCACACAACGGAAGAGAAGTATGACAAAACCTTTGTCATGCTTGTGGAATTTTTATAAATTGGCTAAAATATTTTTAAATGCCTTCAATTTTGACGAATACAACCTTCCATGAAACAAACAAGATATTATTTACACATGATCCATCCCTGTCTCAAAATAAGCCCGTGAATAATAGGTACTCACACTTAAAGCATTATAAATAAGGTAATCATACAAGAGTTGGCTACATAATACTAAGGACAGATCTGGAATTGGTTCGTTGTTTAACCAAAATGTTGTTGATGCTATAATGTTTGTCTGTACATAGATGCATGGTCTCGCTCTGTTCCCCATCTGTCAAATTGAGTAAACATGAGCCAAATGGTCTATGTTTCTATCTGTCTAGTAGTTAGGCAGTTAGTTGTTATAAATCTGCTTCATTTTTTCATCAAGAGGATAAGAAAAGTATAGAAAATCTGATAAACAAAACTTGCACACTTTGAATAAGCAGTGAAGTTATTTTCCTTGTCTTGGTCCTGCTCTTGTTTATCCTGGAAGGATTTCTCCATCTTTATGATTTTCACCCTCTCTCTCCAAGTTTGTACTCTTGATCAGTCCCACTCACCACTAACTATGAAATACAAACAGACACAATGAATATGAACCTGGATGGAGAATATCTTTTACTATTATTAGATCAACAAGGGATGCTGGATGAGATGAAACACAGAGCTAGTCACCAACCATCATTTATGTTATGCAATGGATGGGTGACGTGGTCATGTTTACACAGTATGCTCACAGATCAGCTCCACTTGTATTTTATTTTCCTAAATCTCCACCCTAAAATCCAGGCCAGACCATCCCAGCCAGAATACAAACACAAACAAACACATATTTACAACATGCCTTTCCGTTACCTAAACTTTTTTGTAACGCAATACCTCGAATTGTACCCTTTTCAAGTAGATAAAAGTGGAAAGAAACCATACAACTGGGAAATCTTACTGGTGGAATTGTCCTAAACTTTCCAACTAATAATTAAAATGACTCTGGACACAAACCAATGTAAACTCGTGCATCAAGAGGATTAAAGGGACAACTTACACATATATTAGTTTGTGTAAGGACAATGGTGTGGAGGTCCTGCATTTTCAGGATGAGATCAAATTTTGCTTTTTGCAGATTAAACCCAGGAAAGAAGCAAACAACGTAAATCACGACAGGAAGAATGGATGAGAACCAAGTTTCAGGGTAGCAGGTATACATACCCAGCTAATAGATAAAAGGTTGCATGTTGTCCATGCATATTCTCGTCCAAGGACTGAGCAACCCACCGCCCATCCCATTACACCCAACAAATTAAAAGTATTTCCACCCAAGCATCCCTGACACCCTCCATTACGACATTAATTGATACAAACAATGTTATGGTCAAGTTCCAAAAGTGACTTGGTTACGCGTCCGTCGTGTTACAAACTAAAGTAAAGTAACCAATTATCCAAATGTGTGAACTTGCTCAGAGCACAGCACAACTAATGAAATCGTTTGTTTCAATTTGCATTGTCACTCCTGTTAACCAGTCCTCCCCTGTTATTCAATTAACACCCGGGATGCTATTTTAATTAATGATGTGTCAGAGGATTCTATTATTCATGCTGCATCTACACAGACGACCAACCACCTTGGAAAGGTATATCTGTCACAACCCATAATATTGGCCATACACAGTAAAATACCAGACTAACTTTGCGACAATATAATTGGCCATAGGTCACCTATGATGTGTGAGTTTTTGCAAATCTGCAAACCAATTCCTAACCAAAGGGAAAGTCGTGGAAGACGCCGGAACCAGGAGAAAGTCAAAAGTGGATCAGAAGGGGCGAGTTGGGACTCCCACTAACTTTCACCCTCTCCCATTTTTCTGCCCTGGATAAGATTTATTCTGAAATGGGTCTCCGTTATAATTTTACTGTTTCACTTGTATCCATATTTTTATTTTACCCAACTTATCGCAACAACTGACACTTTTGCACTCATGAGGTTGTCCGTAAGTCACTTTTTCAATTGTATAAGCAATTACATGACTACAGTTTCAAAAGGGGCAAGAAAAATGGAGCCCAACATAATTTAATGTTCCACAAGGACAATTCAATAAAGGGGGAAAGGTTCGTGGTTGAATGGTGAATGAAACTAGAGATAAACATACCTATTCCCGTTGCATACTGCCATTACCATGGACTGAAGCAAGCAATAATAATAATACACATTTATTGAGATTTAGGAACTGCTTTACGAGAGTTCAGGAAAAGAGCTCAATGGGAATAGGGGACGATTGTGATGGCCTCCTAAATATTTTGTGTTATCATTTCAACGCTCAATTTTGACATTGAAAAGTCCCCACAGATAACCACTTGGTCACGGGTGTACAAGCCCAGTCAGTTGGTTGTAAAGATGACCAAAATCTATGCACCAAAAAAAACTTGGAACTCAAGAAATGTACATGACACTCAAGGGAAATTAGGACCTCAATATTAAAGGAATGAAGTCGGACACTGAAATTTCCACAATTTCTAAAAATCACCCACCATTCCACAGATGGAGAGGGTCGTTGGATTTTTAACACGTTTCCCTGATGCATCCCATCTTTAAGACTATTTGACATGGTAATTTCTGACAATGTCCACAACGATGAAGTGTATCACTTTATTGGCAGTATTGCTAGTTTTGCAAGGAAGGAAAACCTGGTTGGAGATGGGTCAATTTGGACTGCCCACTCACTCTCACTCCCTATTTTATGTCATTTCCTGATAGGCAAAGTCCAACAGACGATTTGATCACTATCATTGATTGCCTTAATACAACCAAACGTTCCTTTCGGCCCCTCCTTCTTCTTATACTTGGTTGAACAGAGTGGTCTGCTCTGACCCCACGGGATATTCCGCAATTCAGCTAATAAATTCCATTGCAATTGACACTCTGCTAACTGCTGCACACATATTCATTTTATTGGGATGATAGCCTATCTATATATCCCATCCTCCCTTCGACAATGTCGAGGCGACAATGTCGAATCGACATCAAACTAATCAACCAAGTCCTACTATCCAATCTCAGTATTGAGTTAGCTATTTTATTTTTCAAAATGTAACAATTTGCTTTGAAGTGTTACTTACTAGTTTTGTACTGGCTCGTATCACTTCAAACAGAAAAACGACACCAATTTAAAACCAGAAACGGAATTTGGGCCGAGAAACTCATAAAAGTTTCCAGTTTCTTATTCTTAGCCAAAACAAGTTGAGAAAGTGAAGGAGAAAGCTCAGGATGGGGAAAACGAGACAAACTTTCTCTACTCTACTCTTTTCTCTCCGAAAGAGAAACACCCGCACAACAGGAAGTGTACCAATTTTAGGATTAAAGAACAAGAAGAAGAACAAGAAGAAAAGACATAATTGTCTCTGGACTGCTTACAATTCCTGACTATAAATTGCCTTAATCAAGAAGGACTCAGCTAATCAGGAAGTCAATGCGGGATAAGTTGCAGAGGTAATTGCCAGTCTTGCCTGCATACCGATGAAGCTGGTTGAATTAATTACTTCCAAATATCACGCATATGAGGAGCTCTCTGTTTTTTTGTCTTTTATAGCCCTAGCTCCTCTTTATTGTGTCCCCTAATAAAACAGGGAATGGGGAGGAGATGTCTATTTATTACTTGCTTACCTCGTGCTGAAAGGGGTTGCCCGTGCTAAGGGTCCACATCGTTTGAAGGAGCTTATCGTTGTATTTGAAGTGCTCGTTGACACTGGTGTGAAGTCTTAGGAGGTCCAGCTTGAGATCGGAACCTAGCTGGTGGCCTTTATCTTATTTGTTCAAGTTGAAGATGTAGAGGGTGAGATTTTGGTTGGAATATGTATCCTGGCTGGCCTAATTCCGTTGATGTAACTCAACAGAGTGAAAGGGTGGTGCAAGGAGAGACCAAGAGAGGCAAGTGAGCAAGGGGCTGTGTAGTGGTTGACAATTTGTAAAATCAAGACAGGTATTTTGGCCGGCAGTGGTATCTTCAAAAGAAAACACAGCAACTGGAGGCCGACTTGTATACCAGTTGTAACCCTGTTTCTCGTCCCACCATCGACTTGCGCCTGTACCACAATTTTCCCATGCCTTTCCTTGCTTTGCTATCCTGGTGGTTCCGTGTTGGGTGGTGGAAAACACCCGGGTAAGGAGAAGATGAGAAAAGAGCGTCCAACCAACTTTTTTGTACCTTCCACCAATGCTAAGAAGTATACACACACAATGCAATGGTACATGTACACATTGAGACAGGAGAGAGGCAGGCGCAGCACTACTTATTGGCCCTGTGTATATGTAAGCAACCAAGAATGTCAAGGATGGCCTCGTTCACAATGAGAGAAAGTCGAATTACGTCGCTTAAACCCACACACACTGCGGATTTCTCCTCCTTGCCATCTTACTTTCACCAAATAACAACAACACCACACCCACCCACCACCACCACCACGGCAACTTATTTACTCTCTCTCTCTCTCTCACTCACAATTCCAAAACTACCCCTTTGTCCCGTCCCTTGGTCTACTTCTCACACTTTTAACACCCTACCAATCCTCAACCCCAACAACTTTACCTACAGTTCCGTCTCTTGCACTTTGTCCACTTTTTGAGTCACTTGACTTACTACGGAAGTCTAGTAATGACAGAGGGTTGGTCGTGGAGCAAGGAAGCTGAGACCAACCACTATGATATCTCACTAACCGAATGAGCTTCTCACTAAAAATCCCTCTAAATTAAAGAGAGTCCTCCGGTCGGTGACTGAAGCGAGAGACCGAATGTGAGAGAAGTGACCGGACTCTGGTGATAGCCTCCCACCCACTTGTCGCTATAATAGATAGATAGCTAGAGTTTAGTCTGGATTGGTTTGGTCGACGTCCTTGGCTTGGGTTTGGTCTCTCCAGTCCAAGCTAGTGTCCTGTCCTGTCCCTATATCCAATTTAGATGGCTGACATATATGGTAGGATGATATCTCCACAAACTCCGCTCAAGATAGATGCGCACCTAGACTTTTTCTCGGTGAGAATGATACCTACTGCACTTGACTTTCAAAAAGTTAACTAACTGACTTGTCAACGGGACTGAGTTTACTTTTTAACGTTCCGACATCCCTGAAGTTTCAACCACCACTGAACTCAACTAAGTAACTGGGCTTCTTTCACCCCTTCCAACTTCCTTCCTTCTATTTGACTCGGTGCAACTGCCTCACTTGATTCCTTCCCTTCCTTCCACATAAGTATTTTACTTTCCTTCACTCAGACACATTCTCGGCATGAAAATCTTCTAAGTTAGAAGTTCTAACCCTCACTCTCATCTACGGATTTTACCGAGAGAGCAAGTAGAAACCGTTTTCATCCCCTAATCTCTAACTCTGAGCTCATTCCTTCAAATCCAATACCATCCCAGGCACAACTTCATTCATGGGCCTCTTCCCATAAAAGGAAAACTTGCAAAAAAACCGTGTCTCCTTTGCAAAAAGCAGGTTATTTAGACGTCATTCTGCAATTTTCTCATTCAACCCCAACAAGTTTTACAGCTTGCTAGTCTTGTTGCGTCTAGTTTTGTTGTGAATAATGCTAAAACCCGGATTTTCTCAGTTGAGTTGCTTTCTCCTTTCCACCAACAACTCCGTCTTTGGAACCAACAACTCGCAAAATCCACCCTTTCTCCGTACAAAGGACAAACTAACATCAATCTAAATGCGCATCTCATCCCCGTTCCGTTTCTGAACGAAATTCTTTCGTCTGGATGAATTCTACAATATTTGTTGGTTTCGAGTCAAAACTTTTGACGGGAAAATTGAGACTAACCGAATAGTTGTGAATTAATTGTAGTGCGTTGTTCTTACCTTGGTCATATGAAGTAAAAAGAGACGCCTTCCCTCTAATTGCGTTGTTAGAAGTTTCACCTTGTTCCTCGTAGTTTGGACTTGGATCACTTAAAAAGAATACAAATCCTGGTATTCTGATATTTTATTACGGTTGGAATTGAATCGTTCAATATTGAATGTTAGTCCCTCGTCGTGTCGTGCAATAGTCAGCCCTTCCTAATGAACAAATACCAAGTAAACAATAACATTAGTTTGAGTTTCATTGCATCAACAATATCAACATTGGTTTATGGATGGCTAAATAATGTTGGCTTAAAATAAAATAAATAATTTTCCTAGCTCTCTATTCATCATCCTGCATTGAGTGCTGGCTAAGGTATGTTGATTCACCAGGTGTGCCAAACTATTGGAGAATAACAAGCAACCACATCATAACTTTAGCATGTTGATGTGGAGTTTACTCACAGTTTAGTTACTAAATGTTAAAAAAATGTCCACAATTCCTAGTACACAGTACATATAATAGCAGCATTATACCAAATATTTCTCTGTTGTATTATACAACAAAATGAGAGACATCTGAAACGAACAAATGGTTAGGAACAAATAACATTAACTTTTTGTGTACTGACAAATCAAAATGTCTTTTTTCATGCTTTGTCATCTCTTAAAATTTACACAACTCAATGTCATCTTCCCAACATAAAACTTTAGAACCCTTTACTTTGCAAGTAGTCTAGCCCATACTGACTGGGTGGCGGTGGTAAAATAAATTCAGAATGAATGGGGAGAGGTATGGATACTGTGACATTAGGAGGTGACACACTCACTCGTGTTGACCATGTACACAAATCTATTTGTTCAAAAACAAATAAATGTCGTGGACAGACACTATTATTACGTTGTGCCAAAATACATACAGATAAAAAACGAATGAACTCAGCTAATAATGGGTTCTTACATGTTTTATTTTTAATGCGTAAAAACCTCGTTTTGTTAGCTTGGACAGATATTTATGAGTGGCATGAGATTTTGCAATTTAAATCACTATTCCTCACCCAACCAGGATTTCCATATTCCAGCAAAAATCCAACCAACCTTCAGCCAAAGGTCGTCTCACATTTTTAAGAATTGGTGCAATCCACCCAATGACAAACCCGAAAATGAAGCCGAAATGTTTGCACCTGACATTTAAAACATAATCAGTCCGCGTTGACATTGAGCTAAAAGGATCTTAAAGTTGTATATTTCAGAATCAACATCCATCCCCTCAACCCAAACGCGATGAGATGGAACATTGTGCACTCTCGCATAACAGACTTGCTCGCCTTGTCATCTTCCTGACATCTTTTTCCTACTTTATGAATTTAGATAAATTCTCCAGCTCCTTGTGTACACACCGGATTTGTGTATTGTTTCCTATCCCATGACAAGTTAAATAGTTGGAATATCTGCATTTTTAGAGAAATGCCGAAATAAATATGAATATCTGCTTTGTTTCTCCAACCCGTTTTCTCCTTAAATGCCTCCATCCTCCATCCTCCCTGTCTCCACCTCACATGACGTTGTTTTGGTTGGAGAAAGCATCAGCCGGTGTCTTCATGAATATAATGAGAATGGTTGGAAGAGCAACTCGACATGAGTTGATGATGATTCGGTTCGGTTTCATTTGATTGCTTGGTTGATTTCCTCGGCTCACTTTATTTTACTAACTCACTCATTCTCCCACCACGGAGCCCGAAACTTGGTTGAATAACAAAGTAAACTGGTACAGTTAAAACGTAACCAAAACCAAGTTTCAAAACAAGACGATCTAATGAAATTTCGACAGATGTTGTGAAGTATTATCAGTAATTAGCATAAGATTTACTTTCCCGTGAATAACACTCTGCCTCAGTTGCCTAGTCAGACACGGAATAAGGACAGCAGAAGGCAGAAGGAAACATGGAACCAACTCTGTTCCAGATCCGTACTTTCACCCAACTCCCTCTAAATTAGTCAACCAACGAGATTAAGACGCACCAGTCAACCCAGCCACACTACTTCCTCTCCTACTGCGGAATGTGTACCAAACTAGCTTTGCCAGAAAATCTTGTCATTGATCACCTCCAACTAAGGTTTACTCTCTGCTTTGCTTTATTGTCACACCAAACCCAGTCCTGAACCATTTCAGCTCAAAGTCAAACCTCCGCCAGCTTTCACTTTATGTAAGTCTCAACAAAACTCGATAATCTCTTTAGTAATAATAATGCCCTATAAATCCTCTCGCACCAATAGATAAAATTGGATGACCCATCCATCCTCCTATTTTGTTCGCTACCACCACAAATATTTAATGGGCATCTCCATTTTCAATGGGGACGTAGAAATCAAAAAGTCTGAAATGGTAAGAAAAAACTCTTCATCATCGAAAAGCCATAACTGGGAAGACACCGGATTAAATGGCAATTTTACAGCAACCGAGATTCCGACCAGAGTAAATTTCGATGGATGGACGATTAGAGTAAGCAAAGCAAGGAAGAAGCAATGTCGTCAAGAAGAGATGAGATGACGGGATGAACTTGACGGGAGAGGATTTAATCTGAAGGCGAGGTCAGCCAGGTATAGTTGTAAAAGGTAGATAGTCATATACACCGGATCCGGATTGTAATTGAGGACGAGAAAGGTGATTGGATAGAGTCTTCGGTGAAATAACATGTTGCGTAAGGGATAAAGAGCGTGTTGTGCTGAGTGAGCAGTTTGAGGTCGACAAAAAACATTGAAAAGCTTAGAGAGACCCATTACTGGTGGACATTGAGGAGGTTGGCCAATGCAGCACTTCCTGACTTCCTGAATGTTATGACCTACGTATAATGTTCTGTAGCATTATTTAAAATTGAGCCCTGATAGCACAGCACAAAGTCCAACCATCAGTTTCCCCTTCTTTTGTGGTAGGCCCCACATCCAGCCAATCCATCTGGGTGATAATATTCGGAGGCTTTATTGGAAACTAGGATCATTCCATGGATTGTGGCGACCATATCATCAATGCATGATTGGCAATAGATGAAATTGGATTGCTGATCGTATTTGACATTTGTTAAACGTCCTTTATCCCTCAAATTCTACCCGGTACTAATCCAACTCACCAACACTTGAATCCGTCAATAAAACCCCGTATCAACCAAACAGCATCTAATACAATGGTTGGTGTCAAAGCCGTGAATTCAACCAGTTACAAGGATACTAAGAATTATAATAATAAACGCCTACAAAATTAATCGGTGCAATTGCATAAAAAAGAAAGTATTGAAAAAAAACTGTAATGTCCAGCCAGCCCATGTGTATGAACAATTTTCCGCCTCAACTCTTTCCCACAATGTGAAACTCACGGCCCAAGTTATCCCTTGACGGCTAAATATATATATATCTACGTCCCTACTATGTTACAAAAAAGAGGAAGGAAAAAAAGAGAAAAATTTCCCCTTTACCTTGGCACCATTTCAATTTTGTGGAAAGTTTGCTAACTCCAAATTGTAGAGATGAACAATTGCTGTCCATTATGGTCATTCTTGCATAGAGTTCAACCTCTTTGTGCTTAAATGGATGGGCACGGGAATTCCTGGAATGATTTTCTGTCGTCAATGGGAAAAGAGGAGAAATAAATAACAGCTCAATAACGACAAATTCTTAGATGGCCAAACTACATGGAGGCAAAACTCAGTTCCCAAAATGTTTTCACTTTCCTTTCTCCGCAGCCTTTTACGATCACCGATTCTGTCTCAACCAACCAAACCAATGTTATTAGAATGATATTTTCTCTCGCCCCAAACTACATAGTTTGCCCTCGCCTTTCTCCAACCAACCCATCCCTTCATGTCCAACTAAACAATTTGCTGGGTAAACACAAACTCAGGTAATCACAACCGTTTTTTCACTTCACCATGAAGTCTTCACCCGCATCCCTATTTGTTCGGCCTGCTCGAAGAACATTGTTCTTATAAATATCTTTTTTAAGTTTCCAAATCCCGTCCATATTCAAATCAAATCAATTCAACTTTTACCCTCATAGTTTTTGAGGTGTGGTGTGGTGATGAGAATTGCATTGGAATAAAACTTATAAATTATTCCACACGCGCCCGCTTTCTTTCTTTCTCCACTATCTCGTCTTGTGGGGGTGGGGCACTTTACGGTGTGCAAACACTCATTCCTCATGCACTCCCCTGCAATGAACTGCACCACTCACATACTCCCACCTCACATATTACAATGTAAGGTACGGAGATGAGGATCGGGATAGAAAAGAGAAAAAAATTAGATACCCAAAGGATTTTAATGATTGGAAGGATCTCAGGGTAGAAAAAGAGAAGAATGAAACTAAAAGATGTGCACATTTGGCATACTTGGTGATCAGGTAGTCTCAGTGGTGTGTGTATCTTATATCATAACTTCTCCACAATCCATGAGTAGATCTTGGAATATCTTTTCTTCTCTTTCCTCCCCATCTCAATCCTCCTCCCTTGTTTGTAAGTAAGTAAATTCTAAGAAATCTGTTTACTCACAACCAAAGTTGCCGTTTTTGTGCTGAGTTCTGTCAATAAAACACATGAAAAATGAAGCTCAAATCTGCACTTTTTCACGTTTCTCTTCTCAAACCAAGCACGAAACGGAAACCAACGCAATGCAAGTCTTGACTGGGTAGGAGAGTTCTATTTACAAAATATTCTTATAAATATTGAGTGGATTCGATTTGGCTTCAACTCAAGTAACGGTAACTCAATCCAACTCTAACCGACCCAGCCATGCATCCATACGCAACCTGCGACTCAAAGCTGGTATAAGAATGTAGAAAATAGGCTGGGAAATTGAGACCAATGTGATAAAATACTAGTTTTTATTTTGGAAAGAAACCTTATAAAACGTGAGAAAAAGTAGTTATGCGGGTAGTTGTAATAATGGGAGTAAAACGGAAAATAATATGATACAAAGTTGTCATTAATATCCCAACAATTTTGTGACTATGCTATCACTTTTTAAAGTTTTAGTCAACTTGATCCAGATAAAAAATTAGTTTAATGTTGTTATTTTCATTTCTCTCATTTTTTGCCCTTTTTATCATAGCTTGTGTAAATTTATACCTTGAAAATCCATATTTGTGATCATCATCCGTAAAAAACTCATAATTGCCCGAAGGGCTCCATTAAACCTATCAAATAACTTATAAATTTCACCCATGCCCCAAAAACTTTTTCTCTTTTTGTTTACAATGTTCTCCGTTAATATGAGATTTCATTGTTTAAAAATTGTATACATCAAAACCAAAAACAATTTTATGTCCTCCTATCCAAATGTGAGCCTACCAATATACAGTAAGCACACTCTAAAAAAAATAGGGATTGTCTGCTTAATGTGTGTGTTGTACCCCTGAGTGAAATCATTTTTAAAGTGAACGAACAAAAAGGAGACCATTAAATAAAAAACGATTGAATAACTGACTCAAGTATCGAATAAGGCAAAGAAAAAACTAAAACTAAAGAACGGGAAACATTTGAGGTAAAACTTTGGAGGAGGGATCAAACCATTTCATCACAAGACTCATAATCCCTGCTGCAGTGCACATAATTTAAGCTAAAACTTCAAAAAGCTTCTACAAGAAACAATTAATGCCTTTATTTTTCCACATAGCTGAACAGAATAAATCGGTACGGCCAGATTAAGTAAGTCGGGCGGGCGACGGGAATTTGGTTTGGTATAAAATAAAATAAAGGGTTCAAATGTCCTCCATTGCCTATCAGCATTCCCTCACTGTTTCCAACTTACTTGCTTTCTTTCCTTGGCAGAAAAATAATTAAAAGAAAGTCAATTACAAAGCTACCCACCAGCCCGACCTGCACTCTGACTCCTTACTTTCCATTCCTTACTCATTTGCATGATCACCAAAATGCATGAGTTTTCCTAATCCCAACCCGATTTTCTCATACCATGCTCTAGTCTCCTATACTTAGACACTGGTGGGGATCCTCACTCACTAACTCCTTCAAAGCAATCCGTCGATGTCAACCTTAAACCGAGACTCTTTTATTCATTATTTCTCTAAGATTTGTCTGCACTGTCTTCAGGAGTGACAAAAATTTTGTCACAAAATTGTCCAAGTTTTTTTTATACAATTTACCACATCTGAGTCAGTCAGTCTTTCCACTTTCCTAAGGTGGGTGGAAGCTGAGATGTTGATTTTTAGAATTATGGGATTGTCCCTGCTAAATGCATGGCATTAATGGAAATTAGTCCGATAAGAGCTACATTGATAAGTTGGTTTAGAACCTTGTTTTACCACGGGAATTTGTCAATGAGACCGTGTGATCAAAAGAGTATCAGTATTTGTAATAAAAAGCACGTGTGCTTTCTGCTCACAGAATCAAATGCTAGGAATGAGCCTCCACCTGCGAGTAGCGTGTTTAGATATGGCTGTTTAATGTAAATGCAAGAAAATCCAGTTTCCTAACTGGTGAGAACCATGTAAAACTGAGTTGTTGGTTTGGTTGGACTCCAGTTTGAATGATAAGAATAAGAATAAGGTGACTATAAGTCGGATTCCATGCTGGCACGTTGGGTGGATTTGTAATCATGGAGTAACTCGGAAGAAATAAGTAAGCCTGGAAATGGATTCCAAGGCATAAGAAGACAGAGAGGAATCGTTATTATTGCAGGATTGGAGCTGAATGTCACATCTGCGTCATCTTGACTCGGCTCTGTTTTGCTGATTTACATGAGGATCTAACACCTTCTCAACCAGGTTCCTATTGCCACTGCTCTGCTGATCCTTTAATGTCTCATCTCCAGATATCACTCTATCCCTTTAATGTGACTTATAAATACTTTTCCCCTCCCATTAGCATATGTACCACACTGTCTCTCCCGAAGCACTTTCCCTGGTATTATGTACTATCCTGCAAACACTCCAATACCAAACTAACTTGCCTTCTATTACACAACCATTTTTTGAGCTTTTCTCACCTTACTTTTTTTAGAGAGGAAACACATGCACAACCACTTTACCTTGTACGCTAGCTAGTTCGTAACAATATGCATTTTTTGAGTGAGAAGTGTTTTTGAATTTGGAAAGCCAACTTACAAACTTTACTTTGGTCGGAGTTTTCGACATAATTTCACTCCTACTCCTGCTAGGGGATGGGATGTAGTAACCGTGAAACTACCACATACACATATGTACAATGAAGAGGCAGGTTTGGAAGAAAAGTGAACTTTTCTAGGTGATGGTATGACTACGAATGCAGAAATCAGAGTCCTCCATTTCAGGAAAAAACCAACTGCAAGATGACGATCGATTTGTGTCAATAAATTTATTCTTTTCGCATTCTTTCTATTCTTTTTATGGAGGGCACAAAATCTAGTCGGAGCACAAATGGTTCTCACTAATACTGTATTTCCACTAGTGCCGATGACATTATATTCACAGCAACGAAATTTAAAAGTAAACACAAGTTTATCCCCAACTGATAAAGAATTTCACTACAAAACTAATTTCCGACATCATAAATTCCAAAATGCGTTTACTTTCTCCCGTGTCAAACTCCGGGCTGCATAGTGAGACTCTGGGTCCAGCTATGTTAAAATAATAACTCTTATTTATTTATCCATGTTTAACTACGTCGTTTCCAAACGTAGCAGATAACAGTCTCAAAATCTCTTTTGTCTCAAGTAAAACATGCCTCCCGATAATTATGACAAGTTGTTGACATTCATGCAACAAAAATTTCACATTCTCTCATAAAAATGTATTTGTCATTCAGCCCCCATTTGACTCATAAGTGCGATGTTGATTCTCTCATATTTCTGGTACTTGTTGTTTATCCTTCGTATTTGTTGTAGAGTTGGAAAGAAGCCACTTTTTCCCGACTCTTTATTGTCTTCCAATTTTATGGCCAAGCAACCAATCAGGAAAAGGGTTGGAGATTTGTTAGTTAGTTAGCTAACGACTGAGTAAATACATTTGAAAACGTCGAGTATAAACATCTCACAGCTCCAGTTGCTGGGAACTGTAAACTATTGTTGCTTTGCTTGCTTATACTTATTATGTCTCGTCTCATCCGAGTGGAGTGTTTGCAGTCTTAGTCAAAAAATTACTCTGTCCCAATCCTCATCTGTAAGGAAATAGGAAGGGGATGAATAGAGAGATCGAGAAACAGAGTTGTGATTGGTTGGAGTACAACTACGGCCGGATGTTTATATAAAAAGGCTAGAAATTGTTTGGTAAATGACAGCACTCTGTTGTTGAATAAACAGAGTTGGCTGCGTTGCAAATGGAAAGTTTTTTTTAAAGACAAACAAAAATAAGACATGCCCAGCTCTGAATAGGTAGAACATTCATCCCATTATGAGATGAGACGAGTCAAAAAAAAGTGTAGGAATATGTTTGTCATCATCGACTCATGTTACTGTGGTTTCAGTCAGTTGACTTGCAAATTGAATAATTTTAACGTATCTCCTCACTTTAAATCATCTCATATTCAAGTTTAAGGTGTGATGTGATGCTAACCTTAATTCAAATCACAAAACAATCCCATATGCTAAGTTTCCAAAAACTATTGTCCTTTTCCAAGAAAGGGCGGAAAGAAAAGCCGAAATATACGGGGAAAGTAAGTAATCGGCAATAAGTAGTCCATAAAGTGGGCCGGACATTATTGGCAGGACATTGAGTTGGCAAGGGGAGACACAAAGATTTTACTTTGTTGGAGAAAACAATAGGAGAAAGGGCAGTAGAGTAAGCAGTAGGTACCTATAGCCATACCACCACTACCACTACCTCTGTACATAACATATGATCTTCATAAAGCTGTCGTCCGGAGAAAGGTTTGCAGAGCTGACACATGAAATGACTCGGGCACATCCTCAAACTTTTATGACTTTTCCTCCTTCTCCTGTCCCCTACCACTTTTTGCCTCTATTTGTATATCTATGGTATCCTATCCTTTGCCCACAATTAATTTTACAACCCCCATCTTTGTCATATTCCATTAAAATCACACCAAACCTCGCCAGCTAGCATTACATGCAGTGATGGGATGGAGGATGTGGACAGAATTTTGCATACTTAATATTACTTTGTAATGCAACCTCTTCCTTCAGTGAAGCATTTACCAGTTGTCTATTTGTATGCTGGGTTCGTGCAACAATTATTTTCTTCCCTTTTTCTTATTATCTGCAATGATAAGCACCATAAAATGGTTGGAAAGAAAGTCTCTCTCGGGACAGAGGAAGACATGTCTACCTGCCCAACTTTCTTTTATTATTGAACCCTTGTTTCTGGTTGGATTCATTAATTTAAGGATTGGACTCTAGTTGAGATTTGCTACCCATGTCAAAGGAGCAAGGAAGCTAAACTTGAGCTAAAAAGAAGAGTGAGCCAGCTATGTATTCCAACTCATCATAATAATTTGTTTCTTCTTCCATGGTGGGACAAAGAGTGGCATTTAGGTGGCCATAAAATGCACACTTGGAACTGGAGAGCAAAGCAAGTTTAATTGATGGTGGTTTCAAAGCGGTGAAGAAAGAGAAAGAAGCCATTCCTGACTTTGGTATGTTGCTTTCCTTTCCTTTCCTCATCTATCTGTTGGCTGAGTCTGCCTTGTGTACCGGGCTTATTATGATTATTTCATGGAGAGAAAGGAAATATTATGAAGACTTTAAGTAGTGGTTGTACCATGTTTGACTGCAGCCTCTGCCTGCTTAGTGGTGTGGTGTGGTGTGGTAGTTTACTTGCCTGGTTGGCATCTTGGTTGGAGGATTATTGCAAGTGAAGGATGTAAGAAATTCTCAACCCATCCTAAAGAACTATTATGGATGGAAAATCTTGTGCATAATACAATTATGTGGCCAAGTCCAACGCCAGGAAAGGGATAAATTTTCTTTTCTTTCCGCAGCAACTCCCTTCATACAAAACAGGCTCTTTTGATCCGTTCCAATAAGCAAAGAACTTTGCCCCACCATCACCACTAGTCCTATTACTTACTCCTACTGTTGCAAGAATCTAAAACAGTTATTGGAGTGAAATACCACAGAACCATCAGAAACCGGAGAGAATAAGAAGATGAGTTGCAAAGAGGGTAAGAGAGAAAGAACGGATATTGCATTTATCATCACAGTCCTCGAAATGAGAATGTTACGGAACCAGCCAAAAGAGGACACAATGCCAACCCGCTTTTTTAGATATATGCATGGCAAATAATTTGCCGCTATATATCTCCTTCCTCCATTCACAGTCTCTGCAATATTTCAGATATAATTGTTTTCAAGGAAATTAAGGAATACCGCGGGCGGGTAGCCTCTGACTCTCCGGTTACCGGGCATCGGAAATGAATATCCATGGACAAGAAGTGAACCATCTTCTGCCCCCTTAATCACTTTATAAGTCTTTTACGACAACAGGATGGACCTTTATCCTCAGTCCTGTTGTTCACTTCCCTTCATACCTATTTTAAGGGAAGAAATCTCACAAATCTACCCAAGATATGTACATATAACTGATTTCTTTATCCAGGGTAGTACTCACTACCCGACTATTTTACCAGTCGTGGCATCACAAACCAAGAAATGTCCAATATGCGGAGTAATAGAGAAATCCTGTTCCGCCATTATGTCGTTACTCTCATCTTTTGGCTGACTGGTGTAACTGGCTCTGTTTCTTGCCCTGGTTATCTCCAACGAGTCCTCAATGGATTAGAGTTTGTTGGATTCCTGGAGGAGAATCAGCAAATTCCAGAGATATGATATACTTGTCTTATTTAGATAAAAGGTTCCAAAGTAGCCCTTGTCTCTCCCTTTATTGACTATTTCTATTGGATCAACAGAGCTGACCACGACTCCAAGTTGGCCCATAACGACAAACTTTTGCAACACAGAGACACATTCACAATCAAGCCATTTTATTGGTTTCCCCTTTCATCTACTAAATAATATTTTGATACATCACATAAATGACCAAACGGTTCTCTTATAATGGCCTTCTCGACAACGCTTCCCATTCCAATGGCATGCCCTACTGTTTGTATTTACCTTATGAATGGATGCCATAAAAACTTCTAACAAATATTCCGACCCCATTTCTTTTTTATACTTATAAGCCCACCCAATAACCCGGGCTAGGATTTTCTCCAGATTTTCGTAGCCCCTCTCTCAGCCTGAAATACATAGCTAAATGCATAGTATGCCTTTAGTAACTATTTTTATTGGAACTTCAGCTCCTCTCCTTTTGTTCAAGAAAAGTATTTCGATGCAGCCCAAAATAATTAAGATTAAATCCGGATTTAAATAAGAGAGCTTCCCAAAAAAACAAAGGGAGCCGGAAACAAACTCGTAATATCTCCAATGAGGGCTTCCTTCCCCATCCCAACAGTAAAGAAAAACTGTTAATTTCACTCCAGAGTGGGTGACAAAAGACGAGTTTACATGCTAATCGAGCGTCACACCCAACCCAGAATTGACTCAGTCAACTAAGCAGAGTCAAGGAAAAAGATATTTTTTTCGGAGAAAGGTGGATGTGATTCCAGTTGCTCGTCTTTCTTTCTCCTTTCTCCCATCACCATCCTGACTATCTGTCAATCTCCAATCTTTGGCAGAGGAAATAACGAAGAAAAAATGAGTGGATAAACATCCAAATGAGGCAAGATGACTGTAGGGATTTAGAGCTGGGAACTAGTTAGCTAAAAAGTTCCCTTATCTTTCGATTACACCAGCCCAACAGCTTTTTGTCATCTCGGCTCCTCTTCCGTAATTTGAAGGGAACTTGACAAGTCAACCAATGCCAGGCCACCATCCCGTCGGTATCTTTCCCAGTGTTGGGCTATGTTCGTAAAAAAGCAGCCCTTAATCCTCCCAGTTCACTTTCTTCTTAAGACATGACACTACCAATTCACCCACCCAATAACATGACTACCAACTATATCACCGAGTTTGGTATGTTTTCCTAAAATCCTCGTCAAAATCACAAACTCTCCCCGTACCCATCTATCTTTAGCTGCAGCCTTTATTCAGAGACAGTTATTTTTTACACAATTCAACCAAGCAGGCACAAATACCTAAAATTAAGTTGTCTCCAAGTTTACCCAAGCAAGTTTGGATTTTAAAACCTACCTGACTTGACTTGAAGGAGATGAGATGAGACAAGGTCGACGTCGACACCCACCAGTGGCTGATCCGGGTAGGACAGAGAAACCTTTTCCCGTCAAATAATGAGTAGATATTGTAAGAAATCTCAGAATTTTTATAGCCTGGACCTTTGCACAGTTCACACTCTCTTCATTTTACGGCACAAACTAAAAGTTTTGCATGGATTCGCACTTTGCTTTGCTTTGCCTGCCTCACTCGTCTTTGTTGGGAGGTAAAATTTTTCGCAGTCAGTGTAAAGATGTGAATTACTGTCAGTCAAGCGAGATGGATTTGCATGCTACAGCAATAAGCAGCCCAATCAGAGAAGGAGTATTGTTCATGGTGAGGATTTGCGAACATTACAAGTTATTGAGTGACTGAGTACCAGTTATTCTAGCAAAGAAGGATACGATTGTCGGTAGGATGCATTATGAAAAATGAGCATATATCAAAACACAATCAGAACAAGCCTTATTCAACAAGGGTCGCAGTTGCAGAATTCGTGTGATGTCAAACTCATGCAGTAATAAGTATTGCTGGATCAAAGGAGGTGGAATGCAAATTTAATGCAAAAGTCTCAAATTCGCTTTCCTTACAGAAATTGACGTAGTCCAGAAGATTTTATTAATGTAATTCGAACATTATGCAATTAAGGGATTTAATGGGTCTGCATAATATATCTAATTGTGTTGCCTGATGGATGGAGGACGAACTAATACAAATAATATCCATATCCTACCCAGTCACACAAGCATACGTACACAGGAACACTGCTCACATGAAAAGTGTCGACTATTGAATTTGCAAGGACAGCATAAATACCCCAACCGAAGAAGGGTGCATTATGATGTGATGTAGTTTTAGAGTGGTGTTTAATTGCATATTTTCCTTCATTGCCTTGTCATTATTTATTCTAAGTTGGTCATGATATTTGATAAACAAATGACGCAACGACAATGAGCTTTGACTAATTTTTGCAGGGACGCAACCAAACCATAATGTGGAACTCGCTAAAAATCCAAGTTGGTATTTTGATGTCGGCTTCAGTTACAGAAATATATATTATGGGCAAAGTTTAATGGGAGGCATCAAGTGTCGAACAATAGGCAGTATTCCCCGTTACATTGGTTTTGGTTAAGGTTGACTTTTTTTTTACTTGGATTGCATTCAGTTGCAACTCTGCTGACGAAGGACTGGATTTATCAGAGACAAGCAAAGAATCCGCCCAAGTTTGTACATAAACTAGTTGGAATTGTCAGAATGAATGAAATAAGAATTGAGAGAAGGATTTGGAAGTGAGATAGGGTCCCAGTCGGGAAGATGGATGAAGGAGTTGGGTGAAGTTAGTAGTCTTTTCTCCGTTACTGACTTACTTGTCTGCTTTATAGTTTGCTGTCTTGGGCCCCTTATTGTGTTCTGGTAAACTAAGTTGTAGATCAGACTTGCAACAGTTGCATTTATTTCGGGAGAAGAGAGTAGAATGGGAAGCCTCGCTCTTTCTAACCTCTACAATATATATGGGCATAATCTGTAATCAAATTTAGTACAATTGTCTTATTGCGAGCCCATTCTTCTTAGAAGCTTCAGAGCTTCAGAGTTTTATGGCGTGGAAAAGAAGATATAGAGTTTATTTTGTGAAACACTCCACGGCGAGGTGATATTTTAAAAAGGGAAGCAAACCCAACTAAACTAAACTAAAGTCGTCCTCTGACTCCGTTACGATTGCCACGTAGAATACACACAAACAGCATAATAATACCCAAAAAATCTCTAACCCAACCCAGAGCCTTCGTCCTAGTAGAATGGCCCAAGCGAGAAACTTTGATCGACTTTTCCCTAATAGCGGATGTTTCAGCGGATTTCCACCAACTTTCTCGCATTTTCTCCATCTCCAACCGGAACAATATTTCTCCATAAACCACTTACCATCTGCATAAATAAGGCACCATTAGGCTGATGGACCATGCAACCTATTTCACAGGGACCGGAAATCCAACACATTCAAAACGTTTATAAACTTATCTACTTATTTTATAGTGGCTACAATACTTCTTCAGGTGGGACAATTCCCTTCTCTAGATTATTAAGTGTACTTTATAATACCCAACTATTATGTCCTGCATAAAACACTCCGACTTTTAACGCTCCTTCCGCCCTCATGACTTCTGTGTACATCCTTGTCATCCTTCTGACTAAGAAACAAAAGGAGACACTACCACCAACGCCACTTATCCACGCACTAAGAACTCCCAGGCATAAATCGGCCAAGAAACGAGACAGAAGAATCCTCAGTGCGGCTCAGATTTAAAAAACCTTGCTTTTCTGGGATCAACTGGATAGCCTGGCACTCAAAAGTTCACAAGGAACATCATCCATAGGAGAAGGGCTTTGTGTAGAGAAATCCAGTATAAAAAAGGTTATTTTTTTAGATGATTCAGCTTCAAAACTTTTCTTCATGTACCGCTTATACCAACTTATTTCAATGAGCTACTCCCAAGAAGTGAAATCACTGCTACACCTTATACACGGTAAGGTAACACAACAAAAACGTCAAAAAAGAGTGCAAACTGGGCAAGATGCAATCTAAGATTCACGCATAAATATCTATATCTACCTATTATTCCAGGGAATCTTCGAATTCCTTGTAAATGTGTCGAATAACAATAAACTGGATCCATATTTATTCCCTATCATAGAAACACGCGATATGGATAATTGATCAAAACCTGTTTAAAACTTGTACATCTGCGAAATCCGTTAGAAAAATCCTTCTCTCCAAAAAATCTGGTGAAAGGGGAGAAAGCATTAAGCCAGGAAATCGACTCTACCTGGATTTGGTTTGCCCTAGTCTGTCCCCAATACCAAGGATGATGAACGGAATGAGACCTGAGCTACAGACTAATAGGTCCTGAGTGAGAAGAAATATACAAAAATGGTAAAAAGGAACATTAACATAAATCAACGTATTTTCTGCCCCTGACAGAAAAAGGTTTGTACAATACCCCGGAGTGAAAATGGGTTTTGGAAATTACTTAAACTCGTAACGACAACTGTCGCAAAATTTATTAGCTCATAAGATCTCCGTTCGACGCCCATTCAAGCTAAAGCAGCACACGGCAGATCTCGTAAAGCAAAGCAAAGCAAAACCTTAAGAACAAGGCTGACAACGGATTCCGTGGGTAATATGTACAATACCAAAATGAGCAATGTACTCGGATTTGGTGAGGTTATAGCAGAAAAATATAATAATATTCACTTCGTGTAGGATACCACGATCCCAATCCCAACCCTTTCCTTTCTACAATTGATGCATCATCTGAAAAAGGAGATATATCACCTTTTTCGATTTAAAACAATACCTGAATCCCTCCATTACCTAAATCCTTTCACCCTTCTTTAACACCTCAATTTCCTCTTTATTTTCCTTCTCAATTTCCTCTGCATTTCATTCCTGCTCGTGATTGTTATTGATGAGAGCCTAACCCTGGAAACATTGTCATTTATGTGGTCGTCATCATATTTTATGCTATTTATTACACGCTTGAGACCAAGAGATGGGAGTGGAAAAAATAATGCCGAAACAAATAGATTATTTCGTGTCTCCAATATTATGTAAAATCCAAATCGTGCCTGCCTCCACAAAAAAAACCGGATGAGCATGTGTAACCGGGACACGGATTTTATAAACAATATTGTAAGGCTCTCAATAACGGCCTTTTACCAGCAAGTGTCCCGTTTTGCATCATTTGGACAATCCTGCTGGAGCAACAGGGATAATGTAAGCAAATGGTGGTAGGAAACGGAAATGCTCAGATTCCTCTCTCAACTTGGTGTATCCTTAAACTAGTGCAATTCAACGGAACAACACCAAAGCAAGTCATTTCAACCCTGGTTGTAAATAAAGTGGCCAATGCAACTCTAGGGCTATTTTCCGGTGTCTGGTTTCTTCTGAGATGGGAAAATGTAATGTAACCCACAACACCGGTTGCGTTACAAGTTGTAACTTACAACACAACTTAGCCATCAAATAAACAGATATAATAAGGACCGAGTGGGTTTCAGATTTATTTTTAGATGCAAACTATTGAGAGCTAACGGACAGACAAACAGAGCAATCACACAAAAAGTCTTGCGTAGCAAGAAATGAGAGAGATGGCTAGCTGTTGCTTATATCGTCACCAGTGTTCAAGATTGTTCTTTAATTTTCTCACGGCATCCACAAACCAACAAGATGACGAGATAAATATGTAGAGGAAGAAGTTTCAGATACATCTGTTCCTTGGTGTATTTTTGGTCTTAAATACTAATTACAAATGTTTCTTTTGCTCTCACTAGGCAGGAGTGGCTAAACTGACCAAAAAGGAATTTGCTAAGGAGGTCAATTTATTTAGATGGACAAAAAGGTGCATAACAATCACACATAAAATCAAACATATAACGCGTAAAATGCAAGATTCAAACATTTTAAAGTCGCATGTATCCATTAAGCATTGGCCAACAAGTAAAACAAGCTTAATTAAGCACGATGCATACAATTATAATTGCATATAATATTTGCTATAATACATCCCTGTAAAGCAGAAGACTAAAGCCGTTAAAATATTTGTTTGAGGCAAGCTACCAGGAGTCAATGCATGATCAACAAAAAGATTATATTTTGCATTGTGCATGACTCTTACGTAATTGGACATGATCTCATGATCTCATTTTCCACAATATAGAAACACGATAAGAAAGCTGACACTTGTACAATTAACACTCAACCGAAAGTCGCCAGAATTTGCAAGACACAGAATTAATGTTTGGTTCTAATGTTGTGTTGCTAAAATAGCAGACTAGTGATTTTACGATAATGCACACCATTAAATTTTTAAATACCCAGATAAAGGTCTCGTCAAGTTCAGTATGATTACGGGTAATGGTTTCATTTTACATTATTTGTCATCCACGAAAAATTTGAGTCAATACTCAAACCGATTCAACTTCTTTCCGGTACTGAGCATCAGTAACTGATGTCAACAATATGCATATACTTTTTTTCTGTTTTACCATCTTTGGTTGACTTGTTTTCTCAAAATCCCAATAAAATATTCGCACGATAAAAGTGTTTAGCGTGACCGCAAGTACGAAATAGATCCTAAACACCATTTCCCGTGTAAAAATGCAATCATTTTCACCACATTTCATCCCTAAATTCTCAAAGGGTGGGAAATTAGAGAACTCAAGCTTATCTGGTTTACTCAACTTTACAAATTATTGACAAATGGATTCTGCATTTGTTTAGTAGCTTACAAACTACTTTTTTATGTTCACGCTCAAGTTCCCTTTGAAGAATATAGTTAAAATAGGATGAGGGCAATCATATATGGTAGATTTGCCTGCGATTTTTTAACTCTTGCATTGATCCTTAACAAAATATAGCAATGAAGCTCAGCGGTGACTTTATGGGCCAGCTTCTTTACTGATTATCTCGTATTTATTCTGGCCCAACAAATTTCATGGTTGATTTTTCTCGCTCGATTGACTCAAGTGGTGAAAAACTCGTAAAAAATAAAAAAAAGAATATTTATGAACATTCCCCGCAAGTTAAGTAGATAAAGAGGTAAGCCAATCTGAATCAACCAACACCACAACATGATGTGAATGAATTGGAACTTTGAGTCTAATAGTAAACTTGATAAATGTTTCTCATCATACCTCAAACACAACCCAAATAGAACTATGTAAAAATCATTCATTTCACCAACTTATACACAAATTTCTATCTTTAAGAACAACATCCAATTGTATGCAGTGACAAAAGAGCTAGAATCATGCCTCTCAATTCTCAACCATCAAATCTAAAATAAGCCAAATAAAAAAATTTGCCAAGTTGGTTGTATGGAGCCAAACCGAGTAATGTAACAACGGTCCGTTACTCACCGGGTCAGAGTTGAAAATGCTTTGGATACAAATAGTAGTTGGCGATTAGTACGACATCAACAAGCTCATCTCATCATCATGCCGTCCCTCGACTCGATACTAGTTGACGTTGACATACATCAAATGTTTGAGTCATTATCTGTATTAGACTGGTTGGTTCAGGGAAATGGCTTTTCTTCCAACTTGGCTAATGGTCAGCTTGACATATTCAAAGGTAAATGTCATGCAGGGATGTTGTAAACAATGCCGGATTGAAACATGCTAAAGCATTGTTCCTTCCATGACATTCTCTGCTCCATACAACTTCCAAATACTGTGAATTACTGAGACATCATTGAACAGGCAGGGTAAAGTTGAGGATTTGCATCGCATCACTAGCAGGCAACTTCTTGGCAAATAAACCAAGCGAAACGGAACTGGTATATTCTAGTAACGGCAGTATTCCAATATATACAATTCTACTTGTCCTTAAGGTCTCAGTGCAAAAAAATTGCCAGAATTAAGTTAATTATAAAGAACCTTAAATTAGCACATTATTACAATCAAGATTAAAAGAAATCAATCCTTCCTATAAAAACTGCGACTGCAAAAACAAGTCAATTTGAATAGGAAATATTTTCATGCGCCATTTTTTTTTACTTAAAATTTTGCCCTATTTCCCTCAAATCTAGCTGAAACATTGTCTATGATAAAACAGTGAATTGATTCGTAGATGCTTCTAACTTAATAAAGAAGATAAAATACAAGTTTCATCCCAAGTACATGAAAAAGTTGTCAAAACGGGGTTTATGAGAGTTAAAATGAAAGAGCAGCAGTAGCAGCATCACTACCAAAACCCCAACCAAACTTGACGGTGGCGTCTTCATATACAAAACAGCATGATGGTCGATTTACGTAAAAAAAAAGAGTTCTCTGCCCCACTATAAGGCAGAACTTCAATTTGACAGTGTCTGCTCTATTGCTGTTTCAGCATTGTTATCAAGCCCAACCTGTCACGAGAGAAAGTCATGAATCTGCAACTCTTTGTCAACCAATCTAAGAAAGAAGTTGGATGTGCTTGTTCATAGTACAAAACTACTACCTCCCGCATATTTATTGCTTCCCGTAAAAAATGCATCAAATACAGAACAAAATGCATGAGACCCATCAATGAGGTTGACATGAGTTTGAAGATGACTTTTTCCTCGGGATCATTCCTTCCGTGGACTTGCTCACTTATGTATCCTCCACATTTTTTAGGTGGTTATGTCGTGTGTCTCCCTTTTCAATGGAAACTACACAAGTTGCTAAAAAAGCAGAGATCATCTCAACACTCACTTTCCATTTTCACCCTCTTTTGTTCCTCTCCATGTCCTGTCCATTGTCTGTCAGTGTCTTGAATCAGGTTTGTTTATTCGGATACCAAACCATGAGGTTGTTTGGTGGGGGCATTTTCTCCGGACATAAATCAGGTGGAGGGAAAAAGGCGAGTAATTCATCACAAGGATGAAAATTCAATGGCTGGAAGTTGGAATGCATTTAAATCTAAGATTTATTGACCAAGTGTACCCACCGACTTTTATCGAATGCAGAATTCAAGTGAGAAGGGAAAAAAATATTACAGATAAGTAGGCCATCCTTGTAATCAAGTGATCCATTTCTTGTATGTCTTCAGAAAAAAGACGAACAAAATATTGCAATTTTTCTAAATACAATATTTCACGCTCTTGTTTCTGCCAATTTTTCTAAAACAGTACATATTTTATTTTTCAACACATCTCCTTATTTCTACAAACCGTTATTTAGACCATGTCCAAAATTATGCGTGGACTACCATCATCCTCATCAAAGGGGTGTGGCCCCACATCTAATTTATATACATACATGCCCACACCCATGCAAATTGGATTTATTATCAATAAATAAAAATTGCATGAAGTTAATCCATTAAGAATTGATACGCATATTTTTGTTCCCAACAAAATAATTCTGTTATTTAAGCCACTCTCGTTCATAGTTTACTTCGAAAGGAGCACGTTAATATAAAAAAGATAAAAACAGGAAAAGATGAAAAATGGCATAATCTCCGGAAGCAGGATTTCGTGCCAGGCTTGAGTTGGTTAAACGGCACGAGACAATGCAAACACATTCAAGTGAAGGAGATAAGGTAAAGCAAGCGAGACGTTCTAAATAACTCCCTGCACCAACCCCGTATCGTTCAAGACAAGAAAGTAATATTATTAATACGGAATTAATCCCATTTTGCATGGTTCTGTACAGGTGTGGTCTTCTTGAAACAAACAAAACACACCTTTCCCAACAATAAATCTTATCCTCTTGACTCCAACCATTAGCCATGCACTGTAGTTATGTGTGATAATAAGTGGTACATTTATTTGCCGTCTTCACCTCTTTAATAACCATAATAATAAAGAAGCAGGCTACAACTAGTAGTCGTTAATCATGTATGGTTACGATACAACAAATCCTTTTATTGATGTAAAAGTATTTATTGGTCTCACTCCCAATTAACTTAACTCCATCCGAATATTTACGGATGCTGCCAATCAAGCATTGCTTTCACCAACAAAGTTTTGCGAATGACGTTTTATTTCGTATCCACAATGATTGTGGCACAATCCGAGGACGGGAATAAATGCAATTTTTGTTAATGCAATGCAATGTAATCAAAGCAATGCGGAAGTCAAAGGGAGGAATCATCAGTATTAAAATCAGAGCTGGAAAGAAAGCAAGTAGAAAGCATGAAAGTTTTT